>OZ020606.1:13763583-14048583 GCA_963971545.1 Philophylla caesio | reverse complement strand
TGGGCTACAAAGCTGCATATTCGAAATCGTTTCTTATTTTTTTTTTTCGAAATTTTGATTAATTTTTTATGAATTTGGAGCAAATTTCAAAAACCTGCACATTACTAAACTTAAATTGTATGTGCTAAAAAATTGCATAATCGAAATAATTTCGTACATTTTTTTTCGAAATTTGTATGAATTTTGTTTTTGTACTTGGCACAAATTTGAAAACCTGCACATTACTAAACTAAAATTGTATGGGCTACAAAACTGTATACTCGAAATTTTTTCTTAATTTTTTTTTTGCCAAATCGAAAAATTTCAAAACTTTTATTAATATGGTTTTAGTGTTATGGAGTTAATTTTCAAAGTGAATAAATTATCAAAATTCAGCAAACAAAAGAAAAATAGCTAAAACTTGTTGAAAAGCGGTGCACCTATTTTTTTGTACAAGAGTGTACATACATATGTACATACAAAGGTGTGTGTGTGTTCGTTTGTCTGTTTGCAGTCATATTTTCTCTACCAATTTCTGTCTGCACTATCGCCGTCCACTATTTACATGTTTTGCTGTTGTTGCTACTGTCAATATATTGCAACTCATAGAGACTTTTCTTAATTTTTAATTCTAGAAACTTTCCGACAATCACTCGACGTTTGAATACGAAAGCGTACGCTACATACACGCAAAAAAGGGCAGCATACGACCGACATACAAAAATATATTGGAAAATTGTAGCTAGTGAACCGAAACAGCGGGCAACGACCAGTGAATTCAACGACTTCAACTGCAGCAGCAAAAGCGGCGACAACAACAATAAAAATAAAATCAGTAACATTGCAATTTTACGAACACCTGAGTGAAAATTTTTGAACGCTGTGGGTTAGGCTGTGTGCGTGAAAATTTAATTCGATTTGTGGGAAAAATTGCAAATTTTAAATAATCTAACTTTTTAACTACATAAGTTTTATTTTTTTTTTAAATAGATTTTGACTTTTTATTGAGAAGTAGCAAGTTTACAAAGATAACCAACAAAATGTCGCGTTTAAGTAAATCGAATTCGTCACAAAAGTTTTCGCTTTTAAAGACTAAAAAGTTTATGTGATATTCGTATACGTTTCAAAGTCTTGTATTACCAACAATAACAACAACAACAACAAACGGTAAAAAAAGGTGCGCAAAAACGTTGTGCAGTGCGAAAACTGCGTTTCTGTATAAAACTTTGTAACAAAACGCTAAAGACGTGCGAACACTGTATGGTTTTTTGGTTTTGAAAACGAACTTAAGAGCGCTTTAATAAAAAAAAAAATTGTATTTTTTAAACGCTAAAAAAAGTCTAGCGTAGAAGCAGAAATTCAGAATTCAGTGTAGAAGACTGAAAAAGCAAGCATTTCGCCGGCAAAGAAGCGACTTGTAAATTGAGCTTTGAAAGCCGAAGTAAAAAAGCGATTTTCATACAAAACTGCGGCGCAATTTTTCAAGTAGAAAAAGCTAGCGAAGCGATACTCGCAATAACGGTGTGCTCCAACGAAAAGTTTAAAAAAGTTTGTTAAACGAAAAACTACAACAACAAAAAACGACTTGTATCAATTTATGCTTTATCGCAAAAGAAGTTTCTGCACGCGAGTTATTCAAACAAAAATTAGAAACTAAAAGCAAAACAAACATTTAATTTTTTAAAAAAATTTTAAACTTAAAAAGTTGAAATCAAACTTCGTAGAAAAGTTAATAGTTTAAATTGTGCCCCCATCGACCCTATATACATTCCATACGTGTTAAGAAAAGCAAACTTCATTCACACAAACCCGAAACGTAGTCACTGCGAGGCAAAAGAAAAGACAGCAGTCGAGACGAAAGTCTATATTAGAGTCAGCGTTCACCGACAGCGAAGCAGCCGCAGCAGCAGCAGTAACTGCTGAAGCAGTTCAAGTGCAATTCTCTAACTCACTCCACAACCACTTGCAGACGCCTTCAAAGTTGTTAAACACCAAACGTTGTCACTGCCTAATGGCAAGTTCGCTTAATAAAACGAGACACAGGCGCAGATTGACTGCGATCTCGTTTCTATCGAATATTTCATTAGATGGCACACATCGAGATACTAAACTTGGAGCAACAATTGGCATCTGCAGCATTGGGCCAACAACCTTTAACGCAACGGCAACGGGATTACACAGCGGCGGCATTGACAGTGGTGGCGGCAACAGCCAATATAACAAGCACCAGCAGCAGCAGCAGGAGCAACAGCAACATTTCAACAACTACAACCGCAATAATCGACAATCTAGACAACAGCATAATCAGCATCAGCACTTTTATACGCAACATCATCCCAATGGGGCTTGCAATATTGGCAACGGCAATGCCGGCTCTGGCCATTATGGCAGGCATGGACCTTCAGCCGCCATGTTTCTCGCCAGCTGTGGCAATGATGCGCACATGGAGTTCATTGGTTGTGTTGGCGTTGGTGGTGGTGGTGGTAGCAGTGGTGGCGATGGCAGCGGCGGCGCTGGTAGTGATGGATGTGCCGATAGTGCCGGTAGTGCCGATGGTGATGGGCATTTTAGTGAAATTGAAAATATGGGTCAACACTTGATAAATGCACGGCGAAGCAACGCTTACAAGGGCGATGGTGGCAATAAAGCAGCAACAGCAGCTGTCGCAGCTAAGTCGACGACAGTCAAGTATATGGATAAATTCGCTGGTTATGGCGGTGATTGCGACGTTAGCGGCAGTGATGGCGGCGGCAGTGGTGTTGGTTATTTTGGAGCATTTGTGCCAGAGAAACGTAATGCTAAGCGACCTACATCGAGTAGTCGGCAACAGGGCAATCAAAATTGCAAACAAACTTCTAAGCAAGGCACAAGGGGCATCGCTAGCAAGCAACAATTGGCTGGCGGTAGCGGCGGTTCGGGCGCTGAGAGTGGCAGTGATTCGGATAGCGTCAAAATACCAATGAAAGTTTCGAGCATGGGTGCGGGCATACTAATGCCATTGCGTGAGAGGTGAGTACAATTTTAGTTTAATAACTGGCAAACACATAGCCTTGAAATTGTTTGATCGAATTGAATTGTAAAATTTCAGTATCACTTCAAATTGGTATGAAATACTGTCCTCCACGTACATACATACATGTATGTATGTATGGTATGTACATACTTTAAAAGAAAATATCTTCAAGTTTTGCATAAAAAATATCTTTGAGAGATGGGACGCGGCTTGATGGAAGTGAAAATTTGCTTTGTTTTTTTTTTTAAAGTGAGCTTAAATGCGTATTGCGATATGGTGAGTTTAAGTGGGGTGAGTAAAGGTGTAGTTTTTACGAGTTTAAATATGGTCAGTTAAGGTGCATCGAATTAAGGTGATGTGATGAATTGCGTTGTGGTAGGTTCAGATGTGGTGGGTTAAGAGTGGTGAGTTTAAGTGTGGTGGGTTTAGTTCTTGCGATTTTAGATATGTTAAGTTAAAGTGTAGTTAGTTAAGGTTGTGTGGTGAGTTTGGTGTGGTAGGTTTAAGTATGTTAAGGTAGGTACATACATACATATGTTAAGTTAAGTTAAGAAATTTGCACAATTCCCCGCATCGTAATACCCGTCGCATTCATTACTCGTGAGTATGTTAATTTTTCAATTGATTAGTTATCGTTGCTGAAAAAAATTTCACTTCAAAAATTACTCTCAACAAGTTTGTGAAAAATCAAATTGGTTCCATGAAATTTCAAAAATCGGTGCCATGCCGGATGATATTAGTGATGGATATTGAACAAAGCATATTTGAATTGCAATAAAAACACACATCGATTTATATTATTGTACACCTTTATATAACATACAAATAAGTGTGTGTGTGTGTATGTGTGTGCGTGTTTTTTTACGCCAAAATTTCACAACTTATCTATTTACATTTGTCTAAAACGAAAAACTCATTTGTCAATTCAATGTTCTTGAAGACGCATTCAATATGCTTAAGATAAGATAAGGAAATGTATTTTGCTTCATCACTAATTTAAGATTTGTTTTAGCTGCGGCACAAAAGCCGCAATCTGTACAAAATTGGTCTAAAAATTTTCCATTTCAATTGTATATTTATATGATTGTAATGCGAGTAATAAGTAAAAATATTTTTTTGTATTATTTTTTTTTTTGTATATTTTTCGGCGAAGCAAAGACAAGCGACACTGCTTGGTCATGAGCTACATACTTGACAACATGAAACATTTTGCTGATTGTTTGATATATCGAATAAGCATTATAGGAGTGTAAATATACATACATACATACATACATACATATGTATGTACAAACTATGTATAAATGTCTCTTTTTTCTCATTCACTTTATTTTATTTTCATATTTCATGTGAAATTATCGCATTTTCTATACATTTCCAATCAAATTACAACAAATTGAATAAATCGTAAAATTAGAGTGAAATGCCAAATGACCTCAAATGATGGCATAAATATTAACTTGCAGATAATGAAACCCTGTAAGCAAAATATATCAGAGTGCGGTGTATAGCAACTTCATTAAACAAAACAACATTTTCATTACGAATGATTAAGTAGATAATTTTGTGAGGGGAATTTTTTTTTTATCAAAACTAAAACTGGTCTCAAATGAACAAAATATGAAGTCGAAATGTAATGAATGGTTCTCTTTAACGTATGGATTTCCCTACAGGTCATGTCTCATTTTTTGTGCTTATAAATATGTTATTAATGCATGTTTTGTATGTTCATATATTATGTATGTATGTATGTGCTCAATTTGATATGTAATTATGACCAAGCGGTGTCGTAACGATTTCGCATGAATCATATTTGACGCCCCAACGCATCGAACGCACGCGACATGTCCGACGCGAGCTGTTTGTGTAAAATGATTTCCTTACGCCAAAAACAGTCGAGTTGCTGGGTAGTCGTACATACATACATACATATGAACATATCAATGTATAAATGTATAAATATATTCGTATATGAATTTACAATTACTTATTTGCACTGATTGCCAGAGGAAATTGAAGAGAGATTTTTGTGCTAATTTTTGATTAACATTCTTCATTGAATTTTGAAAGAGTACAAAATTATAATACCTTAATCAAAGCATTATACTTATAAATCGCAATATTTGAAAAAAAAGTTGCAGAAATATATTCGAAATTTTAACAAAATTTAAAATATTTTAAGGAAGGATCTTCCGTTTTATGAGTTGAAATTGCAATCTGAATATAATTTCTAAAAAATTTTTTAGAGCTAGGATCTTTAATTTACAATGTTTTTTTATCGTTAGTTATTTTAAAAAATTAAATACAAAGAAAATTCCTCAAAAATTGTAAAAACTTAAGAACGAGTTTTAGCTGGTCTGAACTTCATTGCAAAATTACAAAATAAAAATTCAAAGAACTCTAAATAAGTTTTTATTTTTTTTTTATTTTATAATTTTATATTTTTTTTTTTTATAAATTATTTGACTCTTCAATTTAATTTGTTGAGCTTCATCAATTAAAAGGAACTTCCTTTTTATGAGTTGAAATTGTAATCTGAAAAAAATTTATAAAAACTCAGATTTTTTTTAAAGGTAGGATCTTTTATTTGCACTGTTTTTTTATCGAATATAAATTTATAGAAAAAGTTACCAATTTTTTTTAATTGCTTTAAATTGGAACTGTAATAATTTTTTATAATTAAATACAAAGAGAATTCCGCAAAAAAGGAACTCTAAATAAGTTTTTTTTTAAATTTTATAATTTTTGAATTTCATATATTTTTTTATTTTATAAATTAATTGACTCTTCAATTTAATTGGTTGAGCTTCATTAATTAAAGGGAACTTCCTTTTTATGAGTTGAAATTGCAATCTGAAAAAAATTTCTAAAAACTCTGATTTTTTTTAATTTGCAATGTTTTTTTTATCGAGTATAAATTTATAGAAAAAGTTACAAATTTTTTTGAATTTCTTTAAATTGGAACGGTAATTATTTTTAAAAATTAAATACAAAGAAAATTACGCAAAAATTATAAAAACTTAAAAACGAGTTTTAGCTGGCCTGAACTTCATTGCAAAATTACAAAGTAAAAATTCAAGGAACTCAAGGAAATAAGTTTTTGTTTTTAATTTTATAATTTTTGAATTTCATAATTTTAATTTAATTTGTTCACATTCATTAATTTGAAAAATTTTGTAAATTTTTTTAATTAATTTTTTTTTTTATTTTTTTAAATTTTGTATTTTAGAAATTTTGAACTACATTTTTTTATTTAATATTTTTTGAGTGTTATAATTTCTTTCAATTTCATACATCTTTTTAATTGTCATACATTTTATATTTTGTTAAGTTTTTGTATTTTATAGATAATATTTCGATTTATGAACTTTTTTAATTTTATAATTTTGCTTTCCTCAATTTTCAAAGTTAAATTAAATTTAAAAAAATCGGTTGAAAAATGGAATCCAACTACCCGATGAATTCCTACTTTCTGTATAAGTTTTGTTTAAATTTGACTAAGTTCTTATTGAAAACTTGTCTCAAAAATACCACAACTGGTGCAAAACAATTTGGTGCAAAATTTAATATTTCACATCCACTGTACATATGTTTTGTTTACACAAATATAAACAAATATAATATCAAATGTATATACATTTGTGTGCATGTTTACATCAATATAAACTAACCGTCAATATTTTGCCATTAATTGCGAAAATCATTTGACGCTTTCTATTTCCAAATATTTACTTTATACAATTTCTACCAAACACACATTTTTCTATTACATGTTTACTTTTGCAGCTAATTGCTCTACGATGCATGGAAGCAATAGTTAAAATATTTAATTTTTGTTTTTTGCTTTACAAAAAAATTCGAATAAACAAAGCAAAATAGTGAAGTCAATCGTTCGTTTGGACTTTCATTTTTGTTATGAGTAACTAATTACCTTTAGCAAAAAAAAAGCTATCGAATCTTAATATCGTGTATTTAATTTAAAATTTGCGGCATTGGGACCACTCCTTGCAACAAATTCAATGTGGCCCAGCTAAGAATAGTTTCAGCGATCTCAGACATTATTTCTAACCTTGTTTTATTTGAAATTTTATTAGGTTAAAGTTCTAAAAAAGTTCAGTCTTTGGTATTTGTATGGAAAATTCAAATAATCAGCTAGACTGCAAGCAATTTCTTGACATGCCGACTCTGCTGTTTATTAAAATTGCAGCTTTGACTTTGCCTTAGTTTTTTGCCATCGCCTATTTATGTATTTTTGTTGCGATGCCAAATTTTTAGAAACGTGCAGGTTTTTAAAGACACACATACATACATATACATACATATGTAAGTACATATATTTGTAGGTAAATGACGGCAAATGCTCTGGCGCTTAACATATTCTCTAAATTTTTTGGTTTTAAGCCAATTTTTACAATCTTAATTATGGCAAATGAGAAACGCTCTGAATTGTTTTTACAATTTTGGTCTTAAAACACCATTAAAACTACTGATCGATAATATACAGCATATTCCGGTTTCGGTAATAATTGTGATGTAGAAAGCGCTAAGTCGATTTATGTTGTTTTCTCAAAAATCTCAAATTATTGTTGGCATTGCATGTATAAATTTTTTTTTTTAAGTTTTTAATAGTATTTACTTTTAAATAGCACATCAGACAATGGCAATTGTATCCGATTAGTATTTATCTGAATATGTAAACAAATGTTGTCACGTTTAATGTAGAATTAGTATTTATAAAAACTAATTGTTGAAAGTGATAAAAAATAGCAAAAAAAAAAACAAATATGTAAGTATGTGAAATATGTTAAGCTTTGCTTCAATGCAAATGGCGTTTATTTAATAACAACTCGTTTTGATAAAAAGTTCAATACTTTTATTATTGACGGCGCTAGTTGTCGTGCTTATTTCATATGTAATTATTTATTTTTTTAACTTTTTTTATTGTCTTTTATTTACACATTAATTTGAACTTATTTGATTTAATATCATTTTTGCAGCTACCTAATTTTATTTATTTATTAATTTTTTTTTTAGAAAATGATTAATTAATTTTTTCTTAACAGTATTTTATATTATTTTATTTTACAATATTTTTATTATGTTTAATTTTTTTTTAATATAATCTTTATTTTTTTTTTTTTTTGAGTACACATTAATTTAAAAAAAAAAATGTTTTCTTGATTTTAAAACTATTATTTTTGCTGCTACCTTATTAAAAAACAATTTTTTTACAACTTTAAATTAATTATTTCTTAACAGTTTTCCATATTTTATTTTACCTTATTTTTAGTAAGTATTTCGCTGGTTATCGGAATTTTTTTGTCATCTAGATTTAAAAAAAAATTTTAATTTCTTTTTATTAGGTATTTTACTAGTTTTTGGATTTTTTCATAACATTTTTTTTTTTTTAATTTTTGTTAATTTAGCTCATTTTATTTTATTCAATTATTTTCTAGCAATTTTTAATTTTATTTTGCTAGTACATTTTCAATTTAGCTTAATTTTTCTTATCTAGTAATATTTTGATTTTATGTATTATTGTTAAATTTAACTCACGTTGCTTTTATTTGATGGAAATTATTTTATTTGTTTTTATTTATAATATTTTTTCATTCGTGTTATGTTTTTCTACCTCAATTCTACTTACAATATTCGTAATTAGTTTTTACAAAAAAAATTTTTTTTCTATTTATTTAGTTTTTGTCTTCCTATTTTATTTTGTTCTATTTCATTTCCGTTTGGCTTATTTTATTTTGACTTATTTTATTAAATTTGATTGTAGTTCGTTTTCTTTGCTTTAGTTGATTTAATGCACTTATGCTTTTCTTTTTTATTTTATTTCATTTCATTTTATTTTTACCCACTTACCGACCTTTGCATTCGCGTTAACAATGCCTCTTTATGTGGTTTAAAAATAATTGCAGCTGTTTTGTTTTCGTTTTTAATTCTTCAACATTTGCTGTATTCAAATGTTTTATATTGTTGCTGTTCTCTTGTCATACCGTTTGTACGTTTATACATATTTTATACAATTATTTCTCTAAAAAGGCAAATTCGTTTAAAATTGAAATGTGTCAGACAATAACAACAACAAGAGCAATAAATGACATAAATGCGCTTAATTAAATTATTTTATTTATGTTATTACACTAACGACAACAATTTAACAAATTCAATTATAAACACAACACGCAAATAAATTAAAAAATAAAATTAAAAATGTTTGGTAAATTACTTATATAAGTAATTGCCTAGTTAAAAACATCACTAGATATTGATTTATTTCGTGCTTTTTCAATTTATGTTTCTAGTCGATTTTCTGGAGCATTGCACTTTTTACACGCACGTATGGTTTTTCTCATTGATTTATTGTGTGAGCGTTTGTTCGTTGGTGTTCTTGTTATTGTTACTTTTTTTATTAATAAATATTTAATTTTAAAATAGTACATAAATACTTTTACTGCCATGCACTAGGATTAATGCAAAGCGTTTAGGACTTTTTTGTATTCTTTTTTTATTTTATTTAATTTTTACTATTTTGCAATTCAAATCTGTTTTTTTTTTCGTATCCGAAAACAATGTAAATACAATTTTTACCGAAATTTTGAAAACATTTTGGAGTATGCAGTTTTACATTTTTAAAAATAATGAAGCGCAAATTTGAAGTTTCTAAAAATTAAAAAAAATCACAAATATCAAAAAAAAAAATAAATGGTTATTCCTAGATCCTTTAAATTTGCACTTTATTGCATTAAAATTTATTGGGCTAAAAAATGTGTACTCAAAATTAATCTAAATAATCTGAGAAAAAAATTTGAAAATTTGAGGTATTTTAAAAATTTGTTTTTAAAATAAAGCTGTAATTTTTGAAGTATTATTTTGTCTTAAGAATGTCTCTAGGCTGTTTGAAGGGCGCGCTTTTAAGTGAATTTTAGTGATTGTATTGCGAAAAAAAATTGATCCGCTAGGTGGCGCTAGAGTCAAAACATTAGAGAACAACCGTAGTTTTGATCCGATTGAGCTGATATTCAGATTATATAATACACACAATGAAATAAGAAACACAACAAAAAATTAAAACATTAGGTGCCGCGGGAGCCAAAAAATTTTAAAAAATTTAAATGGGTTTAATAAAGTTTTTGCCGGAAAAAATCTAAGTGTTAAGAATAAAGATTTGTGAAATTTACAGTAACTATATTATAATTTTTGCTCTGTTTTAAGTGCATTTGTTTAATTTTTTAAATAACTCGCGTCCACCCACCCAATTCAATCGATATTGCTTTCTCAAAATAGTTGCGTATACGCCAGAGGCCTCCCAAGGCGCGCTAGTTGTTTCAACAAATGCCTCACCCAACGATGCGACTATCGTCTGCCAATAGAGGTCAACACATTTTTCATCTCATTAGTTGGCGACGTTGCTTTGTACGTGTCGAAATTTAATTATCGTTGCCAAAAAACTATATGAAAAATCAAGATAGCAAAATAATGTAAAACACTTATTAAATGAGACCACCGAGCAAAATGAGGATTAACACAACCGCAAAATGCAACATGCAGCAAAAATAACAACAACTACGTTCATACTCACATTTGTATGTACAACAACAGTGTCAACATTAGCATCGCAACCTCGTAGCGCCGAGGCAACGCACGAGGGTCTTTAAACTTCCTTGAACTCGTCTGTGCCTCGCATGCAATGCAATGAAAGCGCAGTATATCGAGACAAATATTCTAAACACCTACCAATCTAATATATGTACATATGTTTCTAACTGCAAACGAGTACAATAACAACAACAAATGCAAGTATTCATGGCCCGCATTGCAACGACTTTGTGCCAAGTAGAAAATACTTATGTTGTTAAAAAAAAAAATTGTAAATTTAAAAAAGCTCATATGAATTTTTCTAATGTTTAGTAATAGAAATAGACAATGAGAGTGAGAGCGAGAGATGGAGAGTGGGAGACGACGAAAAGCTATTCGCTGCACTCAACTGTAAGGCGAACCACTTCTATTCGATTGCTGCTTCGGCGTCTGCATGCTCTGCAAATGCGCTTTGCCGGCACAGCTGCAGTTGCATTAATTTTATTTTCTTATTGATTTTTGTTTTTATTTTTTTGCTATTGAGGTAGGTTTGGTTCGTTGCACATATATACAAACAAAGCATATACATACATATATATAAAGATATTTTTGTTGAAAGCTTTTTGGCACAACGCATCTGAACAAAATTCTACGCTGCTCTCTCTCTCTCTCTTTCTCTCTGCTATCTACGTTCGCCAAGTTTATTGCTGGAAAACGTTGAACCCTTTGAAAAAAAAGTTGTGTATTAGCTTTTGCTGTGCTTATAAAAAGCCTTGCATTGATTTCTTTTTGCATCGTATATAAATTCATCTTGCAGCTGGGGCAACACAGCTACGATAGGTGAGACCACTATCAAAACATATTTCTAAACCAAATACATTTCGTTCGATACCCATATTGCAATATAATTTTTTACACAGGTGGCAACGCTCTTAAAAAAACATATTTTTTTAATTTAAAACCTCTTTAGTTTGATACACCTATTTTAATATTTAATTTTACTAATCAATTTAATTAAATTAATTCATTTACATAAATACATTTTTTTTTAAACAGCTGGTAACCCTCATCCAAAATATTTTCGGCTGCAAGATTAGTTAAATTTCTTCAATTTAATATGCATATTTAATTATTTAGTTTATCATATTAAACAAAATTTTAAAAAAAAATGTTTAAAACAGTTGGCAACTTTCGATTGAGGAAAGAATATCAAAATTTTTTTCGAATAATTATATTGAACAATATTTTTAAATAAAGACTCAATAACCCTTCGTTTGACCACAACATTGAAATACTATATTTTTCCAACAGGTGGCAACGCTCTTGAAATTTTTTTCCAAAATTAAGCCTACTTAAAGCTAATTAGTTTAAGGCCCATCTTGCATTATTTTTTATTTACCTTTAATTTAATTGTGTTAAGTTTACAAAAACAGGTGGCAACATTCTTTAAAAAATCTTTTCAACTGAAAGTTTATTTTAACCTATTTTGTTCGACATCCATATTGTACTATTTCATGTATCTTATGGATGTAATAAATTAAATTTTTCATACAGATGACAACTCTCGATTGATTAAAGGCTATCGAGACTGGTAAAAAAGTATCTACATATTACTTTGAAAGTCCAGATTTTTTTTTTAATTTTAAAATTAATATGAATTTCATGGTACAAACTACGACGCTAAGACCCATAGCCAGCATTAAATTGAATTGATAATAAAACTAAGACTGATTCATTATCTGGCATTTTCTTCGATCAAATCTCACTCAGCTTCGTTGAGTACAAGACCCTTAAGACGGCAATGACTAACTCGATTTGAAAAATCAAATGCAAAAATATCATAGAAACGGCATTAAGCAATTCGCGAATCCATCCCCATCATCCAAGCTAACAATCGCTTCGCTACAGACCAACAGAGCTACACAAAACGCCAACCAAGTTAAAAGTGCAAAGAAGAAGAAAAATAAAATAAAAACTGTGTAAATTTAATAAAAATAAAATAGCAAAACAATCGCACCACAGCCGTCAACAAGTTTGCACCTCAACTACAAAGTACCGCTAACTGCAACCGCATGAACCTGATAAGCATAGCAACATAGCTGTAAAGAAAACTTTCGTCTACAACTTATTAAAGACGAAGACGACAAGCACGCCACTGTCAAACATCATCAAAAAAAAAAAAAACTGATAGTAGCAGCTGTTGGCAATGTTGTTGACAGTCACTTGCCATATACTTACATACATACGAGTGCAATTGTTATACTTATTTATTTTGACCGACTTCGCCAAACATGACAAATTAGTAGTCGGCTGCAGTCGCAAATATTTACTGTTAAATAGCAGATGTTTTTGGCTAGGACAAGTCATCCAATTGGCAGCAACCACTTGTGCAAAGTGTGTTAGATCAAACTGTTGCAAGAAATTAATTCACTGACTACTTGCGTAAAGTACAGGGTGTTCCTATATAAGTGTGAATGATATTAGTTACTGGAATATGCCAAAGCAGAATGTCCCAACTACGGATCTGAACGGCGGAAGAGATTATTAGTCTCATTTGCTGAGCTCACGGCTCAGCTCCAAAGCATTTCGTATAGAAAGTCTGAAGTTCCAACTAGTGATCGGTAGCATGAAGTCAAATCAAAACGTTATTAATATTTTTTTTAAAAACCTTGCAGTTTAATCGAAATCCTTACAATGCGGTAAAAATATCACTTTTCGTCAAAAAAATTTAGTCTATATTGAGACACCCATTATATTAAGTGATTGAAACTTAAGGCGATAGCAGATTTAATATATAGTTTTTAAGTTTAGAACACACAATTGAGCAATTTTTGTTGTAATGCCGATATTTTTCATGTATGCAAAATTTGTTCTAATCAGACATTTTATGCGCCGTTGGTACGATGTCATTAAAAAAAGGCAAAACCTTCTTTATGAAAAAATAACTTTAAAAGTTCTCAAGAAAAATTTGTTGTGTCGAATTACTTTGTACTACAGTTTACTATCCCTTTTTTTATTTTTATACTACTTGACGTTCTTCTGCTGAGCTCAAGTCTTACTCTCGGCAAAGGTCGTTAAAAAATAATTTTCAATGAAATCGGCAGTTTTTGGCTGGCCGCCCTTAAAAATAATATACTCAATACTCTTACATAATTAGATCACAAATAGCGGCTGTTCAGATTGTTGCCCTTCAAATATTAAAAATAAAATTCTTTGCCCGCCTTAGCTTTTACAAAAGCTGATTTTCTCTTATATCGCTTGGGTATTTTGCGTTATTGTTTTCTAATGTACAAAGTTAATTTTATACCCGAGCGTACTTGTACACAAGGGTATTATAACTTTGTTCGCATAACGGTTGTTTGTAACAGCATAAAATAATCTAGATAGATATAGAAATATATATACTTAAATGATAAGAATGAAAAGAGGAATCGATTGAGCCCTCACTGTCTGTTTGTCCGTCTGTCCATGTGGTTACAATAACTTGAGTAAAAATTGAGCTATCTCAATGAAATTTGGTACATAGATTGCTCTTTGGACAGGGTAGGTTGGTATTTAAAATGGTCAAGATCGGTCAAAAACCACGCCCACCTCCCATGTAACGAAAGTTTTTGAAAAATGCAAAAACTGTTTTTTCGGTATCTATAGCAGCAAATTGAGTGAAATTTGGATTTTGAACTAAGAAATTTGGTATTTAAGAAATTTTGAAAAATGAGCGTTGCCACGCCCATTCATGATCAATTTTCTGTATCTCAACAGCATTATTAGTTATCGTCACAAAATTTGGTAGACATATTTTCCTTGATGTTGCTATTATTGTCGTAGAAATGTTTTAAAATCGGATCATAACCACGCCCAACTTCCATATAACGGAAGTTTTGGAAAATGCAAAAACTTCGGATTTTCGGTATCTATTAAAAGAAATTGAGTGAAATTCGGTGTTTGGAGCGATTTTGAACAAAGAAATTAGGTATTTATGTAATTTTGAAAAATAGTCGTTGCCACGCCCACTTATGAAAAATTTTTTGTATCTCAATAATGGTGTAAGGCATCGTCATAAAATTTGGTGAACGAATTATCCTCAATATCGCTGTTATCATCGTTAAAAAATTTTGAAATCGGATCATAACCACGCCCACCTCCCATATAACTGAAGTTTTGGTAAATGCAAAAGTTTCGGTTTTTCTTTATTTATTGGAACATATAGGGTGTTTTTTTACAGGTTTGTTTTTCGAATAGAGATAAAACTGGCATTTTGTGGTCAAATCTGGCAACTCTAATGTCATTTATGTTCAGTTTGGTTTGCCATTTCATCATGAACAGGTTGACAAAAGAACAACGCTTGCAAATCGTGCAAATTTATTTCGAAAATAATGGTTCAGTTCGCGAAGTTTACCGTGAGCTCCGTCCATTTTATGGTCGACATAATCGTCCATCAGAGCAATTAATTCGGTTAACCATGGATCGTTTTCGCACTACGTTTACTCTATGTGATAATACGCATCCGCAGAGACGTCGAACAGTGCGCACCGAAGAAACAATTGCCGCTGTAGAGCAAAGTGTTGAAGAGGACCCGAATGAATCGATTCGCCACCGTGCACAGCAATTGGAGCTTTGTCCATCAACTTTATGGAAGATTTTGCGCAAAAATCTTGGCTTGCGACCTTACAAGATCCAGCTTGTGCAAGAATTAAAGCCGCGAGACCATGCAATGCGTCGTGATTTTGGTGTATGGGCCGAAAATGAGATTGATCTCGATGCTGATTTTCATCGCAAAATTTTGTTCAGTGGTGAGGCTCATTTTTGGTTGAATGGCTACGTCAACAAGCAAAATTGCCGCATTTGGAGTGAAGAGAATCCACATGAGACCCTTGAAACGCCATTACATCCACAATAACTGACTATTTGGTGTGCTCTATGGGCTGGTGGAGTCATTGGGCCATACTTCTTCCGCAATAATACTGGAGAGGCAGTTACCGTTAATGGAGACCGGTATAGAGCCATGATAACCGACTATTTTGTTCCCGAATTGGATGGCATGAATGTGGATGAGTTGTGGTTCCAACAAGACGACGCTACATGCCACACAGCGCACGTCACAATCGATTTATTGAAGGAAACATTCGCTGAGCGCATAATTTCGCGGAATGGACCTGTCAATTGGCCACCAAGATCGTGTGATTTGACACCATTGGATTATTTTCTTTGGGGATATGTGAAGTCGCTCGTCTACACCAACAAACCAGAAACGTTAGGGGAATTGGAAGCCAACATTCGTGGCGTTATTGCCGACATACGGCCCCATATGCTCGAAAAAGTGGTTGAAAATTGGACCTGTAGAATTGGCTTTATTCGAGCCAGCCGCGGCGGCCACATGCCCGAAATCATATTTAAACATTAATGGCATAAAATTATCCTTCCAATAAAGCCAAATTGATGGACCTTAAAACGACTTTCTTTTGTTTTATTTCAATTCGAAGTTCTATACCCCTAAAAAAAACACCCGATATTAATTAAAATTTGATATTTAGAGAGATGAGTTAACTAAGAAACTTGATTTTTAAGAAATTTTGAAAAATGGGCTTTACCACGTCCACTTATAAAAAAACGTCTGTAGGTATCTCTATAACGGTGTAAGGTATCGTCATAAAATTTGGTGAACATATTTTCCTCAATATCGCTATAATCACCGTCAAAAATTTTTGAAATTGGACCATAACCACGCCCAACTTCCATATAACGGAAATTTTGAAAAATGCAAAAAACTTCGTTTTTCAATATTTATTGGAAGAAATTGAGTAAAGTTTAATACTAGCAGCGATTTGAAACAAAGAAACAGGGTTTTTATGAAATTATGAGCACAAAAATAGATCGCGAGGGTATAAGAAAATTCCAAAAATTTATCTTTCCTTACTGGTTTTTTTTTTCTTGCACGTTTATGAATTTAGCGAAATATTTATTTGCCAAAAAAGAGCGTCATCAATTCCATAGGCACAGTTTCTAATCAAACAAGCTTTGAGAGTATCTATTAACCCTTCATAAGGTCTTAAAAATTACTAACGGTAGAGTTCTTCGGTTAAATTTTAAGTCATCCCATAAAATTTTATTAATAATAAGACACTAAATATTCTTTTTAGGTACAAAATTCTAATAATCTTTAGCGATTATTTTCAATTTATAGTTGTAAAATCACATAGCAATAAAATTATTCGTTAATTTAATATCGGGTCAACTTTGACCCGCAGACCTTATGTGTAAAAGAAATGTTCAACTAGAAGTATTCGAAATATATGCCACAATAAACATTGGTATATTTTTAGTTTCAAAATACTGCGTTACAAATACGAGCTTTAGTTCTGTCCTATGAACCAAATATAATTTTTCGGAAAGGGGAGAAAAAATAAAAATACACGTGTATCGGCGATTTTTATGTACACGTCAGAATTTTTTTTTTATGTATAAAAGTATAACAAGAATATATATAGAAAAAATACTTTATACATAAAAAAAAAATGTACATGAAAATCGACGATACACGTGTATTTTTTTTTTTCTACCCTTTCCGAAAAATTATATTTGGTTCATAGGACAGAATGTGTGTAACGAGGTGTTTGTAGCGCAGTGAAATTAAATAAAAGTCATAAAATATCAAGAACATTTATCACTCATTTTCCAGAGAATAAATTGACCCGACGATCTTATGAAGGTTAATCATACTCATATTGTTATGAAATATGCTTTTACTCGTACACACATATATTCTCATCTGAGTGGTGTACTTTGAAGTTTATAAATAACAAAAAATTCAAAAAATATATTTATTAATTTTAATAATGTTTTTAATTTACAATTACAATTGAAAAAAGTGCATATGTATGTACTTAAAGTGAGAGTGGTATTTTATACTCATTAATCAAGTATTATTATTATTTATTTGCTGTTTTCTCTAGGGTTTTGCTCAGTTGTTATTTATAGACCAGGTTCATGTTATTCAAAAATATGTAAAAAATTTTATTTTACCATTTTTTAAATTTATTTGATTTTTTTTTAATTGTAATAATAGTTCATACTATAACAGCGCACTGTTTTCTAATTAAAAAAAAAATTTACTGAATTCAAAAAAAATTCATTTGTAATTTTTGCAATATTCTTCATATGCAGTTTTGGAGTTTATTGAATTTTAATGTAAGTAAGAAATTGTTATTGCGGCCGCTGTGGTCGAGTTGGTAGCGGTGCTTGCTATAACTCGATATGCCTCTGAGTTCGAGGTTCGAATCTCAGTCAGGGCAAGCAAAATCTTATTCATAGCGGTCACCCCTCGGCACGCAATGGCAACCCTCCGAGGGTGTTTCTGCTATGAAAAAGCTTCTCATTAAATACATCTGCCGTTCGGAGTCGGCACAAAACTGTAGGTCCCTCCATTTGTGGTAGAATATAAAAGACGCACACCACAAATGGTAGGAGAAGCTCGGCCAAACACTGAGCTATATAGTGTAAGCGCCAAAATTATTATTATTATAAGAAATTGCTAAATGTTGTGTATTTATAAAAGGAAATTGGCTTTGAAAATATATAACAGCATATATGTATATATATATTTTTTTTTGCGTAAAATTTCACTTTCAAATATGCATTTGATTTGTTCGCGTTACCTTAATTGTTCGTTTGTTTGTTTATTTTAGCTTTCACATCTGCCCCAGTTTCCTTTTCATCGATTTTAATTTTAGTATTTTCACTTTCAATATTTTAATTATAAATGCAAAACGTATTTTTATTTATATACTTACACACACACACACATACATATGTAATAATGTAAATATCTATATAGGGTCCTTTTTTTTGCTTCATACGAGTACAATACCAGTTAGCGAGTTTCTTGTTCCACTAAAAATATGCAAATTTTCTTTCTGGCCCACCAGGCAAATTTATAACGCAAAAAAAAATTTAAGCAGCAGCGTCGATATCGTTGTTTTAATTTTCAGTTATACTGTAATTGTTATCGTAATTTTTATTACTATAGTTATTGTTGTTTTTTTCGTCATCGCAATTTTATATGAATCGTTTACATATTGTTGTTGTTAGTATGGTTATATTTATCGATATTTTAATTTATATTGTTTGTTATCGTTCTTGCCATCGTTGAAGTTATGGATTTTATTTTTTCTGGCTATATTTTAATAGTCAGCTTGCGGTAAATATCAATAACATTGTTTCAGTACATTTTCTAAAAACTTTTATGAAATTTACAAAATTTAAATATTTTCATTGTAATCACGATAGTAATCGATATTGTTATCAATATTTGTATGGCAATTATGGCTCTTAACGTTAAAGTCGCCCACAAATCTATCGGTTTTATTGTTGATATCAATATATTAATATCTATCGTTATTGTTGCTTTCTTTATTGCTATTTTTGTTATAATCGATATAAAATATTTCTCACTACTTATCGCTTTAAGTACTTTGTAATCAATATAATTATCGCTTCAATATTATTATTGTTTTTGCTAATATTATAGCTTTCGATTTTTCGATTGATATTTTGATTTTCTAAATGGAAGTTTGTAAAACTTTGTGTTATACGATTTTTTTCTAAATACTTTATAAGGCGAATCTGTCATGCTCTTTGGAAACTCTTTTAAATACTTTTTAATACTATTTTAGACTTTTAAGAAACTTATTTTTTTTTTAATATATAATTTCGGAATTTACTTTCCCAAAATTTTTTGTCAATGTTGTTAAAAATGTTGGAGCCTAGTTTCCAAATGAATTTATCTTTTAAAATATCTAAATTTCGTAAGAAAATTATTTTGGTTGGTGGCCGCTGTGGTCGAGTTGGTAGCGGTGCGTGCTATAACTTGATATGCCGGTGAGTTCGAGGTTCGAATCTCAGTCAGGGCAAGCAAAATCTTAATAATGGAAAAAGTTTTTTCTAATAGCGGTCACCCCTCGGCAGGCAATGGCAAACCTCCGAGGGTTATTTCTGTCATGAAACAGCTTCTCATAAAATACATCTGCCGTTCGGAGTCGGCACAAAACTGTAGGTCCCTCTATTTGTGGTATAATATAAAAGACGCACACCACAAATGGTAAGAAAAGCTCGGCCAAACACTGAGCTATATAGTGTACGCGCCAAAAATTATTATTAAAGCCGGGCATAGCTCAGAAAATATTTAAGTTTTATTTTACCAATTTCGTATCTGTTCGGCATTGACATTATTATTCAACTATTTGGTTAAATTTTTTGTTAAACCGTGTTGACTGTAATTATTACATACTCGTACCTACATATATGTTTTGTTTATTAATTTTGTCAGCTTAAAATAGCAATTCTACTGGTTTCTTATTTACATCTATTTCATTCATATCTTCAATTGCTCTGGTTCGAATGAACACAGCTCAAGTTCTTAGTATAATTTCATTCATTGTTTGTTTTACAACTTGCCACATCTGTGTAATTGTTTACAAAACAAAGCGCAATTTCTCACAGTAGTCATATTTTTCATTGTCGGCTTTTCATGCCAGCCAATGAGGCGTCGTCTACGGAAGTAGTTAATTTTTTTAAATTTAATGTACGAAATGCCCAAACAACACAAAAGAAGCTGCTGACTTTGCTCAAATACAATGTCATGGCAGCAGCAGCAAAGAGCACAGCTCATCATAACAGTAACAAGATCTGTTTGGAATTTTCATTCAGCAATGGTGGTTACCCTGGCCGCTTTGGGGTCTCTTAAGGAATTGACGTTTGACGCACATTCGCAACGCTTCAAAGAATGCCCTGACCGAGCGAATTTGAAGAATGTAAACAAAACATTTTTTCCCACAAAGTTGTTTACTTCTTGCTACTTAGCTCTTTTTTGTGTTTATTTCTTTTTTCTTGCGGCATTGAATTTCAAAAGGCAGCATTATCCGCTTAAATTTGGCTTTGCATCTTTTGGTGCTCATACACACTTGGGTTTTATCTTTCCTTAAATTATTGCGTCATTGCTGTAGATACATATTTGCCTTTTTATGTTTAAATCTTGAAATAGTGGCAATAAAAAGCTGAGCGGCATTTTAATAAAATTTTTCTACTTTTATTTGTTTCGTATTCTTGCTTTTAAAATTCTTTCGCAATTTTGGCAAAACAAATTCGGATGATTTATGTTGTCTTTTGTGCTTTCTTGCACCTGGAATTGAATTAATATGCTTCTTATGTGGTGTTCTTTGTATGCCCATTTGTTTTCGAGACTTCTTCAACCCTTTTGCTGTCCAAATTCACCGCTTCTTTGTTTTTTTTTCTTTTTTCTTTTGCTTTGCGAAACTTTAAATTTATTCAAGTCCAACGAGTTTTGGTGGCTTGATATGCCAATCTGCGTTGCATTCTACGTAAATTGAGCAAGACCTTGAAAACAAGCTGTGCGTCATTGTTTTGTATTTAAAGCAAAATAGTGGAGCATGGTTGCCAGATTTATATAAAAACTATAATACTGAAAACGCTCAAAAAACATAATTTATTAATCAAACTTAGCGTCACGGCAAGCAGACATCCCTTTTCTGGAGTTATCAAAATTACTTAAATGTGCTTCATTTTAAATCAATCTGGCATCGCTTATTTAATAATACTGTATGGTTTCTGTGGGACCGATTTTCAAAGCCTCTTTATATGGTCTACTTTTACACTCAATAACTTTTATTTATTTCATAAATCCCCCAACTGATTTTAACTTTCAGTCGGTTGAAGAACTATTGCAAGAGTTTGTTTGATAACTAAACCCTCCGCCAAAAAAAAAGTCTTCGGTCTGGCCACTTTACGGCAAAAGCATTTTTATTTCTTCACATACCGGCACACAAGCATAAATCTGTTTACACAATTTTTGCATTTAATTTCAATGCCATGGCTTGCAACATCAATCACAAACCAGTTGTAGTGCTGGTTGTTGCTGCTGCACCGCTGATTCTTAAAGTATTTTTTAAGCGCGGTTTCCTCTTTCTTGATTACTTTGGCACTCAAAATGTGGGTAACCTTGAAATGCCTACCCTGCTGCAACTTTTCAGTGACTTTAGAACACATTTTACATTTTTAAAATTTTTTTTTTTTTATGTGAATTGTTATGCTGCCGGCAGCTACATATGTATGTACATACCTACATACATATATTCGCTTTAACCCTTTTATTCGTCCTCTCATCACCCTCAGCAATCCTTGTTTGTCCTGACTTGACTATTGCGTCGTATTTTCCATTCTTTAGTGTACGGTGTCCTACTTAATTTATGGCATAAAAAAAGCATTGAAAAGGGTAAGATAAGAGAGAGGACTCACTAAAGAAAAAAAAAACAAACAATCGCAGGTGCATTTTTTGCTTTGCTTGGCTCTCATTTGAGGTTAGGTAATTTTCGTTGCTTGGACACAGTTTTTGATGCTTAGTTGTTTTGAAGGAAGTGCTTCTGAAGAAGAATAAATATATGTACATACTCGTACATATGTACATACATAAATACGAAGAAAAAATTATGTATAATTTTTAAATATTTTTGGTAAAATTTTAAAACTTGAAATTGTCCAAATTGATCAGAATATGGTAATTTTAAATTTAGAAACAAATTTTATAAACGTAGTGCCACTATTTTATTTTAAAAAATTTGGAAAAATTTAAATCTCAAAGTTTCTTAGTCAGATTTTTTCTTTATCCATACAATTTTAGTTGCATTAAAAGCATGTTTTGAGTGGCCAAATATTACCGCTGATTTTATTTAAATTTTTTTTTGAAATTGGGACTAAAAAATTAAAAAAAAATGTTATAAAAAAGATTATATTAAATTAAAAGGTTTGTTTTTTGTTTAAAAAAAATTGAGCACATTATTTTACTGAATTGAAATGGACTTAAACAATTCAATTCAATTAACTCAAACAATTGCAATATTTCTAAAACAAAATTATTAAAAAAAAATTTCTAAAAAATTTATTTAAATTTTTTCCAGTTTGAAAAATATGTTTTGAATTATGTAGAATTAAAGAATGTATGTAGAATATTTGAAAATGGTTATGAATGTTATAACTTCGTAAAATATTAAAATTGGCATAATGATTGCTGAAATATGATTTTATAAAGAATATTTTTGAGTAGGGCTACCATCTGTATATATTAGCTCACAACTTTCATGTAGCGTGAGTATAAAAAATTTCATTATAAAAACGTTCTTAACATTTGCTCTGTAATCTATGTATTAATGTACATATATAAAACGACAGTTTTTTTTATGAACTCTAAATAAAAAAAAAAGTAAAAATTTTAGTATCTTATCTGATATGTGCATTTCGTCGTAAACAAAAATACGGTTTATTGCCATTTTTTTACTCTCGAATTATTACTTAACAACCCAAGTCGCTTAATTCTACCAACTCTAATTATTTCCACACGCGATCGATTACGAAAATTTCGCAAAATTTGCCAAACAACTCAAAATGCTTGTGTACAACCCGTGTCTTGACTTTATTTGGCACAAAATTTTACAATATACACAACAAACGTGCAATAATTTGTCGAACAACATGCCAAAAATGGGCAAACAAACAAATGAGAAGTGTGCAACAGTTGAAAAACAAATAGAAAGAAAGAAAAAACCACAACAACAACAACAACAGGCGGAAATGGCAAGCAACTTCAAGCCTCTCAATTGGACAGCTCAACTAATTTCGTTGTCACAATCGACATCTACCCATACAACACAAATCTGCGCATAACTTCTTAGTCCGCTCTTCTCACTCCCCCGCAACACTAACTCCATTAGCTGTATATGTATGTATGTATGTGTGTATGTATGATTGTAGTTAAAACCGCCAAAATCTGCCCAGAACCGATTACAACCGGTTACCTATTCGCACTTGATTGTTGTCTCGGACGATCTCCAATCACATGAGATTTGCTGGCTGGTTGACTACGCCGTTATTGACACAAAAATGCTTATAAACAGCTAAAGCAGTAAAGCAACAACAAATGCAAAAAAAATGAGTTAAAAATTTACAAACAGTCAGCGTCATTTACTAACTAATTGACTGACTAAATGTTTGGTTGACTAACTGTCTGGTCAATAGCCCACAAAGCTTGAACAGTTATTAGTAGTCGTTGTTTTACTCGCTGGCTCGAACGTTCGCTTGTTTGCCAGATTTTCGCTATCTTGATGTTAAACCAATATCATCACCACTGTTGTAAAGTAAACACATAAATGTGTATGTTTGCATTTATATTGCCAACTTGAGTCGCATTTTGTTTAATCGCACTTGTAGTCAGCTTTCAAAACAAAAAAAAAAAACGCCAGTTGATAATAAAAGCAAGCGCTTATCAGTTGCGTTGTTTTCAAAATGAACATAAGTAAAATGAAAACAAAAAAAGAAGAACACCAAACAAAATTTATAACAGCGAAACATACGAAAAGGTCTTTTATGTACTTGAAGTTTACGCCATTGCAGCCTTTTTTCTTGTTTTTCGCCGCAGATAAGAGTGTTCCTTTTAAAACACACTCACACGCTGCTAACTACTAACGAGTATTAATTCATATTTTATTATTGTTTTTTTTTCACAGCTATGCAATTAAAAATTACAATAGTCGTCGTGACGGATTGCAATTTGAGAATGTTTATTTTAGCATTACTACTCCAAAACCAATTTTATGTTATGACATGCTACGTTATGTGGACAAAGTTTTGTTATGCCTTGTTATGTTATTCTATGTTATGTTATGCTGTTCTGCTACGTTATGCTATGCTATTTTATATTAAGTTAAGTTATTTTATGTTATGTTATGTTTATTATGTTGCCTTGTTTTATATTATGTTTTTTCGACCTATTGGCGGTAATAAATTGAAAAGTCAACATGAAGGATGTAGACGAAAACGGCGCCGAGGAGAATAGGAGTAGACGGAGATGGTTGAAGGCAAGCAGTGCTTCTTCTTCTCGTCATACCGAAACTCACCATGCTTTAACGCACGCAAATTCACCACACATAAACTCATTTAGCTTAAGCCCCCTTACCACACTTTAACTCACCATACCAAAACTCAACACACCCGAACTTATCACTTCTAAATTCATCACAGCGTAATTCTAAAAAACCTCCGGAATTTTGATGAATTTGTTCATAAATCTTGCACAATATTTGGAATTTTGATTAACATAGTGATTGTATGTACAGACTAGTGTTTATAATTATTTTTTTTACAATATTTCAAAAAATTTGTATGCTTGCACTTTTTTCGAATTTTTAAATTTAATATTGCCCTTTACTCAACCATTGAGGTTATGAATTAAAGTTTCAAAACTAAGTACACGTTTATAACAATTCGTAAATTTTTTGAAAAAATTTTGAATTTTTGATTAAAGTTTTTAGAAAAAAAAAATTAAGTAAGCTGTTTTGTAGCTTATCCAATTTGTGCATAAAAAGTGCAAGTTTGAAGCGTCTAAAATCAATCGTTGATTTTTGGGAACTTTTTTTTGGCGAGGGTGTTGCATATTCTATTCCATATAAAAACTAATTTGAGAATGTAGTATTTAGTAGAAAAAAATATGTAACGCACTCGCCAAAAAAAAAATCTCAAAATCTGGCGTTTATAAGCCGAAGAGTGATCCTGATGGACGATAGCTATTTTTCTACACATTAACATTACGGTTGAACAAAACTATTTGCTCTAAGTTGCATGGAAATTATTGAGCTACCCCCCCTTCGATTGTGATGTTGCATTGACTTGATTGATAAGCTGGACATTAATTTACTTCCTCATCTGCAGTAAACATCCATCCATACAAACATACTCGTATATAAGTAATAGTCAGCTTTTGAGACACTTAAATATGCAACTGTAAATAAGATGAATTTATTTCCTACTCTCGCGCGTGTTCCGATCCGATTAGTTTTTGCTTCCCTGCCACCCTCAACACACTATGAAAAATTTATTTCCTTGGCAAAGTAAGCGCATATTCATTGTTGTAGTGTCAATGTAATTTATAATTTAAATACCGTAGCAGAATTGTGTACAACTTTTAATTTGGTAAATTGAGCGTATTGAATGTCCGCTTTAGTTAGTTTCAAACTCATTGGCCCACAACAATTTTGCGACTTAATACAATATAAGATCAGAGCAAGAAAAGGTTTCATAACTCACGTCTTCATAATTCTTCTATTTATGTTGTCGACAACAAAGCGAGCAAAGGTCTGGCAAATGTGCGTATGTACAATCATAAAAAAATTATTTGCGTACTGAGTTTGCTTTAAATAAACACATTTTTTTTCGTTGCGAAATCGTGGCTTTAAGTAGAATTAAGTTTTTTTTCTGGTCAACAAATTCAGTGAATTGTAGAAATCTGTTAAGTATTTTCTTTACACAAACCTTTTTCAAAAGCTTACAAAATTTACGCTTTAGCAAAAAGAGCGTGAGTGCAAAAAATTCAATAGAATTCGCTTATAAAATGCCTTTTTTTTTAATAATCGTTGCTTGAGTTAAACATCTAAAATTTTTGCACATGTCGGATCTCTACTTTTATTTGTTTTCATTTGTCCCCTTCGCTTTTTTGTTGAGTCATGAAATAAATATGTGTATTTAATTTTTTTTTTAATTACGTCATTTGAAATTTGATTGTACTATCTTTGAAATTTATTAAAAGAACAAAGGGAAAGCACAAAAATTTCAGTAAAATGTGTAATCAGATGAGCAAAAGATATATGTACATATATGTATATGATATATGCTGCCTTAAGGTAGCCTGTGTTGCTCTCTTTTAATTTAAGAAAAAAAATGTTTTCAAACACGTGGAAATTAGTACTTTTCTTGTGAAATGGCCTGGCAGGCAACACTGTTGCCTTTTTGTAGTTTTTAAATTATTTCAGCATGCCCTACATTAAATAATCGAATTGACGGCATTCTCGTATGTTTTCCAGCAGCATTGATTATCTAGCAGCGAACAGGAATTGAAGTTTTTTTTCTTTGCATGTATGAAATAGTTGGTCGTTGGTTCGATTCCCGGCCAGGTCAGATCATGTTGTTTGATATTTTTTTTCAAAGAAAGCATTTTATGTTTTTAAATTTTTTCTGTATATATTTTATATAAAATAACATAAAATTAAAAAAAAAATAATTTATATAAATATTAACAACCATAAAATTATACAGTTAAAATATCGAATAGAAGAAAAAAAGTTTGCAAATGTAATGAAATATGTATACAATCCTGGTTACTGGGCTTTTATTAGATACCTCTTATTTTTATTGCTAAAATTAATATTGAATTAAAGAAAACTTTACTATCAAAATTTTTCCAAATGTGATAGTTCTATTTTCTGCATGTAAAAACTTAAAAAAGGTTGATATCACATTGTTTTTGTTAACAAAATGTGTAAAAAATACTTGCTTCTAAATCACACTTGCGTTTTTTGTTTATATAGTTTGTTGTATTAAGGTGCTATGTATATACATACATGTGTGGTTAAATATGTATTCAGTTATATTATATTCAATTGAAATATCAAATTTCTTTAAATATTTTTCATTCTATGTACAAACCGCATTTCGCTACTAGTTACTTACTTTTCTGCATTGCGCGATAAGGGATAAAATATTTTCCCCCTTAATCAGACCTTCCTAAATGCAACCTTACAAGGCAGTCGGAAAACTTAAACGGCAATAAGTATCCAACCTTTTATAATTGAATCATGTATCCAGTCTTAACGCGAATTTCATGTGAACAATTTATTCCCATAAATTTGCAGGCAGGACAAATTATGGGAACATTTTTTCACATGGAATTCGCTAATTATGTATATAAATTGATCGAAATTACCAAACGGTTCGAAATTCTCCACTAGTACCTACTAATGCGATATAATTTCGAAGTTGGTAAATATTTTCCCATTCATATGAAGCCATTGAACGATTGTTTGCCGAACCAAGTATGTATGTGGTCGTGTTTCGTCGTTTACGATATGCGCTTTCACTACGACACAATGGTTTGTAAATCTAACAAAAGGTATTACGCTCGCCTACTAACTTAGTTGACTTCTTCAGCAGTTGTCAACGTCCTGGCTTTCTGTGTGCGACAATTGGACGAAGGTATTTTGCATTTACCACATAACTGAAGAAGACCAACTCTACCTTTTTGGCGTCGACAACGATAAATAAATTTAGTGTACCTTAAAGTGCCTCAAGTTTAAGCAGTTAACCTAACAAAGTTTTGAGTAACTTTCTCGAATAAGTTGGCGTTAAAAATTAACCAAAAAAAAAGTTGATGTCTTTTGTTAATAAAATCGCCAATGGCGGTTTATAAACCTTTTTAAATCACTTATTGTATTTTTTTTTTGTTTCTTCTTTCAAGCACTTTGTTTTTCTGGCTTTCATAGAGCTACACTGTACACGGTTTTTATTTTTTTCAAAATACCACACGAATGTGCGCTTACCTGAAAAATTACCATCCATACAACTGTCAGCCCGGATCAAACAACCACTAAATCGCTATTCTATTTTGTTTTCACTTTTAAATTTGTTTACGAAAAATGTACACAAAATGGATTTTGATTTTTTCAATCTTTTGTGTTTTCTTTGTGTTTGCCCTGTGGCTATTTATGCTCTTGTTAGATATCTTGCCAATATTCGTATAGTTTTTGCTTTTATGAGCGTAAGTACATACATACATATGTATGCAGTTATGTTATTTTAAAATGTTGCTAATGAAGTACCCAGTTGGAATTGGAATCATGGATATTAAAACGGGGTAACGATAGTCACTGCATTACACAGTACAACACATGATTTGCCAACTCAATTCGTTTTGTCTTCTTATCTGCCAAAATATTTTTAATATCGATTTGAAGTTAGTACTATCGTATAGGGGAATTTATCACGTTTTAGGCCCTGTTTTTTGACATACATAGCTCGACAGCCACTAGCCCGATTTAGTTGAAATAAATTTTAAAAAATTTAGAACTACAATTCCCTTAATCTGTTCATATATTGTTTTCCTATACAAGCAACAGTTTCCAAGTTAAAAATAAGCGCATGAAGAAAAAAAAAATTTTTTTTTTTTAAATTCATAAAAAATACAAAACGGAAATTAGTTTCAAGTCTAGTTTCGCAAAGTCACATAACCTATGAGTAAAATGAGACAAAGATCATGAAAATCGATGCACGCGTTTCGCCTTTATTCGCAATTGAGTAAAGGTATGAATATTTAAATGTTGTTGTGCATATGTCGAGCAAATGAACTGAAAGATGTTGTACTGTGTGATGAAAGCCTTTTTTTTATCTCTACAGCGCGCCCTGTGCTTCTCAAATGAGCACCGAAATCTTAGAGTATGAACTATACAAAAGTATCAAACTCTGCCTCAGTGAAAAGTCTCTCTGTGAAAAGTCTGATATCTGCCCTACACAGCGACGTCATGTCTTGCCCACTAAAAGTGTAGCGGAAAAGCAACTCTGTCATTACTTCGCTTCGAGACAAGCCAGTCAAGAGTTTTATGCCCGAATTCAGTAAGCAGTCGCAGTCTCTAATAGAGACAATAGTCACAACTTTAGACCAGTGGGCATTCATTATGAAAATAAAGCCTGTAGTCTCAAAATAAAGTCTTTAAACTGTGACCCAGGTGATGAACAGATCACAAAAAAGTAAAATAAAAACCAATGAAAGAAACGTGAAAGCGAGGAAAAGCATTAATCTCTGGCTCATTTTGAGACTTGAGATGATACAAAGTTACGGAATTCGGGCATTAGGCTAGACAAATGACACATTGAACGCGTTAGTTCGGATTGCAGTTCATCCGCATTAAAATCTTGGGCGTAACAATGAATTTTTCGACATTCAGTTAACAGTTAACGATACACATCAAATAAAATTAGAATATTTGAGCATTTAAAAAAAAAATCACCGTGTTAACGTTGACTATGGATAAAAGCGTTCTTACGTCCCAGAGAGCGTAAAGACGAAATAAAGCTTGTTGGATCTTTCTGTCAAGTTGCTGTACTTCTGTGTAAATTCTTAAGATAAATATTTCGGAATTTTTTTTCTTTTTATTTCTTCAATTTTACACATTGCATAGATTATTGCGGTTAGCTGGGCCTTTATTTGTTGCTATAAAAAAAGGCTGTAAAAAATATACATAAATTTCTTTTTATGAATTTTCGACTATTTCTGTGTACAATATTGTTTTTTCTTTTTGCATTTTGCTCTAACCAATTATTTGCTTGCTTTGAAAGTGTCAAACATAAAAATTCAGTGTAAAAATATTTTTTTACTGCTGGTCGTAAAACTAACTAATAATGATTTGATTGAGTTTTTTAATTTTTTTCTTTTTATTTCTTCATTTTAGAATCCTGTTCACTACGCCGCTGTCACTTGTAATTTCTAAAAAATGTTTGCCCACCTTTCGAATTTATAAAATATTCTTAAACAACGATGATTAAACTTGCAAATATTTTATGTAGTCTGCCATGTAGATCAACAACAGCTTTTCGAAATATTGAACAGCTGTATTTGAGCACGTGACGAGGCTATTAATATTCATTCGGCATTTCGAATTCGAAATTTAAGTAGAATACATACTTTTGCGCCATATGTTTTTGATTACACTTGCCATGCCGTAGAATGCATGGAATTTGAACTAGTGCTCTGGTAATGAATATACGGCACCATGATTAGTTCTACACAAATCACTAAATTGCGTATTTAAAAATATGCAAATATTTGTTTCAGAATTTAAAATTTAACAGTGAATTAAGTAGAGAATACTATTTTAAGGTTGAGGAGTTGCCTTGTTGAAAGAAGGCGCCGAGCGAGGTTATTCAAAAGCCTGCAATTTTCGATCTTTAAAGGTATTTGTGCTCAAGAGTGTTTAAAGGTTCTTCAAGTAAATACATTTAAAAATTTCACTGTGGGCACTCTCCTACAAAACATTAGGCGATTAATAAAAATTAACAAAGTAGAAAAGGAATACCTAATTTTCATATACTTCTGTTCTTCTAATTTATTCATTGTGTACTTCACATCTGCTCTCTGCTTTGTGAGCCTTATGTTTATTTAAAAAACTTGGTTCTCGTCTATTTGCGCTCATGTTGAATTCTAAAAGTCGGCAACCTTTTTTCTAAACCGCCAAAGGGTAAAATAGCTCTCAAATTTTCAATTCATTCAACTTGTTTCGGACTAGTTCGTAATCACACTGACTTCGAAACTTCCACACACTAATCAAAATATGTTTCTTCAACATATTTTCTTCAATTAACTTCTGCAATCACTGTTACAATAGTAAATGGCATTCAATTGATATGTCCACAATTGAGCAACAAAAAAAAATTACAAATTTTAATTCTTTTGATAAAACAACTTATTTCACTTTAGCAGGTTTTCCTTTGAAAACACATAAATTTTCATGTTTTTATACGGAAATCTAGCGTTTGAAATACATTTTTTTATTAATACGCGTTCTCAAACGAAATATGTATTTATGAAATTAATTGTGTAAAAATTGTTTAAGTGACATTCCCTTTAGAGTTAGGTAGAAAAAAATACTCAGTCGAGATAAGTTGTTTTCTCAAATGTGTACAGAAATGTATTAACAAATGAAATATTTTTCAAAAAGTGCTTCATTTGTTTTCTTTTTTTCTCGCTATTTTATTAATATTGACATTACATACATATGTAAATGTAAAATGACTACCCTCTGAAGTGGAGAGCTTTAATTAAGAAAATTGCGTTCAATGTTACCAAAAGTATTAAGTCTGCAATTTTATTTTAAATCATTTAATTGGGTTATGTAATTCTTTTTTTATTGAATAAAAATCTAAAATTATTCATTTATATGTTCTTGATTTTTATTAAATTTGCGATCGTCAGTTGCAAACTAAACAGTTAGAAGATAAGCGTAAACCAAAATGATCAAAAAAGCTCGTGCCACAATGTTAATTGGTTAAAAAAATCAATTTTGAGGTATTTCCAGAAAATAAGAAAACTTCTCTATCATACCCACAATTTTGGTATTTTTGACCGTTAAATTTAATTTGTTCCTTCATTAACCAACGCAACTTAAAATTAACTTCTTTTTTGCTATTTATCGTCTGAGGGTTTCTCCTCTTTCATTTTACAATATTTCGTTTTGTGCATCGTATTTGTTTACGAAAGAGCGTAGCATGAAGCACGCATGAAACTGACCTAATTTTTTTTCTGAAGTTTTTGCTTTTACAACTACTTTTATATACATAAATATATTGTTTACCTTTATCACGCCACGCTGCAATAATAGGCGTTACGTGACTACAAAATAAGTAGCTGATGCTTCTGATCTTTGTTGGGGTCAATGGCCATTTCAAAGCTCATGGCTTTTACATTTTCTCATTTTAACAAATCATTGATTTGTTATGTTATTTACATAATTCCCTATGTGCTTTTCACAATATTGAGATCAGTAGAAATCGCAGTAATTTTTTTTTCCTAGCTACTTAGAAAAAAGATTAGCTGCATTGTTTTCTTAAACAAATGGCAATTGCTTTGCTTGAAGAACAACTACTTTTTCGATTTTGTAGCAGATGTGAGAAAAGTGAGGCCTTCCATTCACCGTTTAGTGATCGAATATATGTACATATCTCTGAAATTTCACTTGAAAAAAATATTAGTTCTTGTAAGTCACTTAAATAGCTTTGTTTTCTTTCATGGCTATTTTCCCTGATTTTTTTTTCACTACATTTCTTACAATACTATTTTTCATCGCTTCGAGCAAGGTCAGAATTTTACGATTTTCTGCTTCCAAAGTTTGCGTGTCTCGGCATTTTATGGGCAAATAAATACATACATTTCAGAAATTGTTTTCGTAACAAATATAAATTTCAACTGTTCTTATTTAGCTTTCAAAACCGTCTATAGTTATCCTGATCACCAACGATGGTAGGGTTAGGCTATGAGTCACAAAATAACACTTATTATCATTGCGCTTCGCTAGAATCAGAAATGTTCCTACTTTCTGAGTAGAGTTCCGTTAACAGTGTTTCTGATGCCTTTCTCTCTAACTTTACTTTAAACCGCTGCTTTGCCACAAAAAATTGAAAAATATTTATTGTTTCATCTTTGCCAACCCATACTGCAACCCTTAAATTATAATATAGATACATTTTTTTTTAGTTTCAGCGAAATTATAGCACGATTATCGGTCAGCTGAGCTAGAAGGTGTACGACTTTGGTTAAATACTGGCATATTCAGTGTTGCCAAGTAAATAAAACTAAATTCCTTGGCTCGTGAGTAAGGTTGAGTGCCAAAAATTGCAAATCCTTGCCAACAGATGGCACCAGCTGTAGTTGGAATGATTTTATTTAGTGTCCTGTTTTGCAGTTCTTTTGTACATTCATCATCATTATGTCTAACTCGTTAATTGTGCATTTCATTTCATTCATGTGCATTATATTTAATATTATTTGCGATTTTTAACATTTGCAGTAAACTCTGCTAAATTTCACATGTTTACTCGTAGTTTTACAACCAATTGTTGAGTTTTCAGTTTTTAATGCCTTTTAACACTGATAAATCAAATAAATATTTTTTTTCATACCTATCTCATAGTTTAGCGCTTTATTTGCTAACATCAAAATTTATTGCAAACCAGTTTCAGCTAATTTGCATTGTCAACTATTGCGGTTTCATATAATATACAACAGTGAGTGTCAGTGAAAATCGTACAGCGAATTATTTCGTAATATTTTTTATGTTGTTTTTTCTTAATTTTTTTTATGAAAAAATAGTTCGTTTTATAATAAAATAAAACAAAATCAAAGTTTCGAACTTTTTGAAAAAAAAAATTATATCTGAATTTTTTTAAAATAAAAAATAAATCCATAACGAAGCGTCACAAATTTAATTGAAAAAGTGCCATCTCATAAAATTGTTAAAACTATTTCAAGTCTATATCTTAATATAAAAAAAAAAAAAATTATAATTAATTAAACTTTCTCCTTATTAATGTCTAAAATTTCTATTTAAAAATTTTGAAAATTTTGATAAAAATTTCAGTTTTGGTTTTTTCCATGTTTTGCAAAAAGTTGCAAAACCTTGGATTTTAAAGTTTAATGCTTACAAAAAATCAAAAAAAAAAATAACAAAAATTTAAAAAAAATAACAAAAATTAAAAAAAAGAAATAAGAAATAATTAAAAGGTGGTGGTCCTTTTTTTACTAGAAACATGCGTATATTCACAAAATTTTTAAAATAAAATTATTTCTTTTTAAGATTGATTTTTAAGTTTTCGGAAAGTTCGAAATATGGATCTAAGTTTTTTTTTCACATAAAAACTTTTTGAAAAACAAAACAATAACCCTTACAAAAAAAAATAAAATAAACATTGCACTATTTTCACAAAAAAATTTAAGCTAAAATTTGTATAAATAATACGACTATACATAAATACTCAATAACTCAAACTCAAAAATTACTTAAGTTTATTATAAAACAAAATTTAATTCATAGCAAATTTTTCGTAGCTTAATACTTGGACTCATATGTGTTTTGTTACAAAAAATAATAAAAATCAACAAATTAAAAAAAAACCCTAACACTGTACAACTTTCACTACCACACTATTGAAATTTCTGATTAACGACAAAAAAAAAAGTATTTAAATCAACTCAGCAACTGATACGAGTAATCACGTTTTGCAATCAGCGAGTGTTTCCTTTTCGAAAAGCTATTATCAGATTCGCCATGTGTAATGTTGTTGTTCTATTTTATTTAACTTTTTTTTATTTATTATTTGTTTAATATTTGATTGATTAAGTAGCGATGTCACAATGACAAAGTGATTAAATTGCCTTTGTTTTGCAATGTTGCAGTGCCTACAACCACTCATCGTTTCAATTGGCAGTAGTTAATTTTGAATATTTTTTTCATTTATATTCGACTAATTGTACACTGATAAGATCCATTGTTTGAGTGCTTAACTTTCGATAGTTTAATTATTTTTTTTTTTATTTACCTGCTAGTTTTCTATTATCAGCTGCTATAGTTTTGACAGCGTTTGTCCACATGCACATACATACATACATACATATTTGTTTGTTATATAAATATTTACGTATATTATACTAGATCAGAAGAAAAATAAGTTTGGAAAGAACCACACCCTATTTCAAAACTTTTACCAGTGTATGTATAATAAAATTTTAATCAGCCTTAAAATCTTCAAAGTTCGTATTATTTTTTCTTCAGTCTACAAGCTTTCGATAATATAATTTCTTGTAAAAACTTTGGCATTATTAAGCTTAGTATATAGCTATCAAGAAAATCTAAAAATTAATATAAAGTAACACTCCCGAAATGAGAATGAAATTTCCGCTAAAGAAAACAAATGCTCGTTTATTTATCTATCTCAGAAAATTCTCAGCAACGGCAAAATACTGGTTCTTTCAAGCAACAGAAGTATGGAAAAATATTTCTTGTGCTATTTCTTGAGAGCTATATTCTAAGATTTTCAGAGTGAACTTTTATCGATTTTCTTTTTGACCCGCACTAATATATGTACATATGTATGTACGCATTTATTTAAAATATTTGCTTAAACAGCAGACTTTTTGCCACATTTCTTCCTTCCATTGGCTTCCTTTCTTACCATATTTGAACTTAAATAAGATAGTTTTAATTGTTTATTCAAATAAATATATAGAACTTGTGTTGGTGCATGTTCGCTTGTTGCTATTCGAATAATAATTTTTTCGCATTATTTATTTATTTTTTTTTTTTTTTTCGTTTGATATCGATTCGTCACGACCTGATTTTGGCACTTTAAATACGTCAATCGTTTCCATTTTCGTAAACTCCCATTTTTAAATTGCTATATTTTCTATTTTAGGTATTTAATTTTCTTTAAAATCATCAATTACGATCTACAAATGGGTGTGATTCTTTTTAAGGACCGACATAACTAATAAAGCATATGTGAATTTTAATTTTTGTTACCGATCGTTTTGTAAATTTGTTTAATATATTTCAAGTAAATAATTAGCAATTTCATCCTCGCTTAAAACTTCTGTTTTCGATATTGATCAATTAGGCTTGGGTAAAAATATCGATATATCAAAACGAAAATAATAACTGGTATTTTCGTCGATATTTTTAATCTCGATACATCCATTTTCGATATATATTTTCGAATATCAAATTTCGATTTTTTTTTTTTAAATCTCAATTTGATTTGATTTGAACATAACTGTGCGTAATATACCTTTATAATTTATGAACACTAAAAAAAAAGTCAAACCCAATCGAGTTTTTGGTGAATTGCCGACATATCACACCGATTCTCTTTGAAATTGCTCTAAAATACTTTATAACAATTAAATAAAACAGTCAAGCTTCCTTAGTATCGCCCGAAAGGTTGCTGCTGCTGTCAATTTAGCTGTGCCGGATAGTAAAAGCAGGTTAACGGGGGAGCAAAGAAAGAGTACAGTTGATGTTTATATCCGACAAATGATGGTTGGTTGGTTGGTTCAAGTGGATTGCCATTTTAGCATGTATGCCATTTTGATTCCAAATCTCGTGCAACCTACAGCCATTTGGCGGTTTTTATGAATCGCAGTATATCATACAAAGATAGGCGGCTGCACTCTAAAAAACTCTGCAGGAATGGTTTGCCAAGGGTCTTTAACCTTATTCTAGCAAGGGTCGGGCACTCGCACAGAAAAAGCTCGACTGTCTTCTTTGAGCCTGGGTCTTCACAGCTGCGGCAGAACCGGTTGAAGGGTATGCCTATCCTTTCAGCGTGTACTCCTACCGGCCAGTGCCCTGTACAAACAGCTGTAAGTTTGTATATATTTTCTTTGTTCATTTCTAAAAGAGCCTTTGTTTTAAGCGAATCATAGGACACCCAAACCTGCCGGGTGATCCTGTACGATCCTGTATTACTCTACCTGTGATTAGCTTTTCGGTGGTAGATATCGGCAATCTTGCCCTTTATTTCTCTAAGCGAGACGCCCATATTCACCGCGTTGGACCTATCCAGTGCAGAACCACACCTCGATAGTTCATCCGCAGTTTCGTTTCCATAAATGTCCCTATGCCCCGGAACCCATATCAGGGTAATTTCGTATTCGCTGGAGATTGAAGCCATCTCTCTCCTGCATTCATCTACGAGTTGAGAACCGACCGAGGTAGAAGAGAGTGCTTGAATGGCAGCTCATCGCCTCCTTTATTGCAGCGCTTTAATCTCAGCTGGGATTCTACCAAGAATAGTGCTATGCCCCGTCGGCCTTTCTTTCTAGAACCCCAATGCATGTAACAAATGATGGATTGATGCAAATTTTAAAATGAAATCTGTGTATAAAACATTTTGATTTTAAAAATAATTTAACTTAGCTTTACACCCTTATAGTTATTTAAATATATATTTTAGTTATAAATAAAACTGCCAAGTAAGTATAATTTTTTTGTCTATCAAAAAATTGTTTACTATACAAATACCGATATAATTCGATATTGTTGAAAAGTATCATTTGCCTATACATAATATCAACACCTCTATGCCTGGTACAAAGTCTTTCCATGATATTTACCTGCGTGATAAATATTTTTAAGTTTTCAAAGACTTTTATTGATAGTATTATAAAAGTATTTTCATAATAAATATGATAGAGAAAAAAATGTATAGGTCTTAATAAAGGGGACTTATTCAGGACAAGTTCGGGATTATTTGGATACAATTTCGGGATTATATGAATACAATTTCGGGATTATTTTATGATAATTTCGGGATAAGTTCGGGCTAGTTTTAGATATTTTCGGGATCAGCATTTTCTCTAGTCCCGAAATAGTGTTCAATAAGTCCTGCTTTTAAGACTAATAAATTTTATTAATCTACGTGCCTTTTAAATTGTTCTGTCTCGTATAAAATTGTGACTTTTTTGTGTTTAGTGTGCAAAATCTACTTTTCAACTTTTTTATGAGAAGTAAAGTATAAGAGTTTCACAACATGTATATACATTCGTCGTGTTTCTATTAATTTGACGTTTGGTGTATATGTTTCTGTGTCTCTTATTTTTTACCTTTCGAAGTTTCATAGGCAAACTGCTTTATATCGAAACTCGGTAAATTAGAATAATACCCAGTAACTCGGTAAATCACACATCAATACGCATTGTATTTTATTCAACACGATACTTTCATATGGCAAACCCTTGATTCAATAATAAAAGGTTAGGTAAATAATGACATTCAAATTTTGACACTCCCTTATAAAGGGTTGTTTTACGTAGTACGGAAAACGGTTTAGAATTTTTTTTTCCCTTTCTTAAAAAGTTAATAATTAAATGTTATTGATTTTTTAACTAGAAATTTCGAAGGCATTTCATTTAAATACATAAGAAATACAATAGCTACGCTTACAAAACATGATTATGTACTTATTGTCAATTTTTTTTTTTTTTATGTTTAATCAGCGAATAAATTTTCAATTTATTTGCGCTATGAACTAAACGACAAATAATTTCGATTGATCCTAAAACATTATCTTGAAATATTTAAGTTATTTATTCGCTTTATTCCTTTTATTTACATATATTCCATTGACATCTGGATTATTCTTAATATTATGAAGAACCCCTGGACGGCGAAAACCATAATAATTCGAAATTAAAGAAAGAGAATCTTTATATATTACAAGAAAAATTAATCAAACTTCATACCTCAAAAAATTTAGTTCTTACAAATTCATGTTTTTGGATTTGAACTCACCGTTTACGCCGACAAAAGAAACAAAAAGTGTTGTCTGTTAGTTTTCGATATTAAAAAGTTTTCAGGTTACTACTATTTTTATTTTTAAGAAGCAACACGGTAAGGGAGCCGTTTGACAAAAAAGTGAAAGAGCTAGCTGCTTAGTTACCAAACCTTTAACAATTGAATTATGTGGCAAACCTATGCACATAGTATTGTACTATATACCTTTCTTATAGACATACAATGTGAAGAACATAAATGTACATACACATGTTTTACATGCAAAACAAATTTTATTTGTGTATTTCGTTTTTCAAATCAATCATAAATTTTTTGTTTAAAACTTTTTGAAAACATATTCAAATTTCTTGAAAATTCCAATAGGCAAACAGAAGTGTGTAGCTAGCATATTACAACTCAATTTGCTTTTCACCACTCCAAGACTGAACACACATTACATATGTACATACATACATACTCGTATATACAAACATATGTATGTAAACATAAATATTTGTGCATATGTTTCGACATTTTATGTTTGTATGTAAAAACAAATCGGGAAAAAACGTTGGCGTGAGGTCATCAAACTTCGAAAGGTAGCCAGTGGCATTTGCAACGCACATTCTTGCAACTTAAAACAACAACAATCTATTTGAAAACAACCAAAATAGCATTAAGAATAACAGTAGGTAGCAACAACACCGATAAATTCACTTTCCAATTTTAGCATGTGATTCCTTTTCCATACATTCGTTCATACTTACTATGCATTTGAATGTACAGCGACGGTAGAAATAATAGAGAAAACAAGATTTGTCAATTATTTTTGCTGTTATTAAAATTTTATTAATTTTTTTATGCATTTGCTAACACAATTTATAAATTTTTCCATGTAATTAAAAAAAATTTTTTTTTTATTTTAGTAAATTAAAAGAAAACATGTTCAATCTTTTTTTTTTTAATTTTGCATCGCTGAAATTTGTATACGCTGTTAAAATTTTTATTTCAGAATGTACTTTATTATTATGAAAAAATACTTCCTAAAAAGTTTGCTCAATTTCTTTTTACGTCATCAGCACTACGTGTTTCTATTGTTTTTCCCGCCACTGTATGTTTTAACCTATTTGCGCAAGTCTCAGATACCCGATCATTTACAAGCTAATAATTAAATGTGTTTGTATGTTAAAAATATCACTCATACTGTCACGAGATTCTGAAAATACCCAGCTGAAAGTTGTTGCTATCTTGTGATAAGAGTTTGGCACAACTCCAACAGGCTAGAGTCCGATAAAGAAGAGACCTTGCATTTACAGATAAAGATGTGTATGTACATTTAATAAGTAAAAATATAGACTTTTCATAACGATTTTTTTTTTCGGATTATAATCGCCTTGATCCTATTAATATAGTTAAAACTTCTCTGGCTAGAAAAACCCTTCAATATTTCGTTTTAACCCTATAATTTCTTACCCATGATAATTCTAGTCGAAGAGAGCAGAGCAAACTATTTCGTTGTTCTAGCTCAAATAATTTAAGTTAATTAAACTGCTCGCTGGAAGAGCGAGTGCTGAGCCCACAGGGTCGCATTTTCTTGTTGCAAAACTTAAGATATTCGTCTATTGAAATGCCTGTACTAAGGGCAAAAATAAAAATGGCGAATTCGATAAGGATTTCAATGTTAAAAAACTTGACCACATCGAAGCGATAACGACAACTACAACTAGAGACTTTAAAAATATATAAAATCTGGAAACGTTTATTATTTCAAAGTTGCCTAAACAGCTTGTAAGAAAATAAAGCCTCCAGCAAAATTAGCAAATTTGTTATTATAACATTCGATTACTGGAGTAATTCTTGAGTCGATAACTATCTTAGAAGAATACCTTTCGAAAAACGGCGCAATTCACATTCGAATTTTCTTTTCGAGCATGATTCCAGCAAGAATCGAGCAAGTCCATATCTTTCATTTGTGCAATTTTTCTCATACCCAGAATCGGTAAGAAATTTCATTTTCGAGCAAAATTTTCAACATAAGTGTACAATCGTTCGGCGAAGTTATAATATTGACATGCTGTCAAGATTTTCAACGGGAAAGACCACCCTGTACTTACAAATGTGTAAAACACATTCGAAATCGATTTAAGAACTAAAATTTTTTCTATTCGTGAATTATTGTTATTTGTGTTGACAAAGTACTGAATTTCACGATTAGATTAGAGAGAATCGTCGACTTACATATGTAAGTACATTTCAAATAATCTAAAGACATATTGAAACTTTACCAAGAATGTACGGCAAGTGTATCGAAAATATTTTACAAACTACAAATAGCAAAAATGTACCAGCAAAGTTGCCATGGCGTATCGAAAAAGTATTGCAAATGTACCGAAAAATTACTGAAAGTGTACCGAAAATGTATCGAAAAGTTTTTGAAAACGTACCGAGAAAGTACCGAAAGTGTACCGAAAATATTAAGAAATGTTCATATAGCAAAAATGGGCGGTAGTTGCGAAAACGTTTCAAAAATGTACCGAGAAAGTACCGAATGCGTACCGTCTAATGTATCGAAAATTACATCTAGCAAACATATACCGACTAATTTGCAAACGTGTATCGAAAAGCTCTCAAAACCGAGGAAATACCGCAAATGTGGCGAAACAAATGTTTAACAAAAATATACTAAGAAAACGCCGAGGATATGTTAAAACAAATACCAAAAACTTTTAGTAAGTGTACCGAGAAATTACCGAAAGTGACCCGAGCAGTATCGAAAAATATATCTAGCAAAACTTATACACATCAATTACGTAGGCGTACAAAAAATGTATGAAAAATGCAAAAATAAAAATTTGAAAAATTTACTAAAAAAAGTACCTAATCTCCAATTGTGCTGTAGTCCCAAGTAAACTTTAATATTTGTTGTGCTGCTTCAGTTTTCAGCATCAGTACGAAACTTTTGTGCGAATTGTGCGAAATTTATTTTTTTTTTGTTCGTTTGTTTTGCTGTACACAATCGCCACATTTTTTCTACGTCAAACTATTTGAAACGATTTTTCATTGCTGTTGTTGTGTTTTTTTTTTGTTTTTGCTACTGCTCCTACTGCTTCGATAACAAATCTATGCTATTGAAAATATAACTTTTGCCAATTCACCTGCCCTGCAATGGACTTACGCATTGAAAAATAAAAATTCAACAAAAATCAAAAACAAAAAAGCCAAAACGTGAAAAGAATAGTGAATTGCGTTCCAACACGCACACGCACACGCCACGCAGCTGTAGTCCGCACACACCATGGCCACAAACTCCCTCACTTCTTTCTACGCGCTTAACCAACACCCGCATTGCATTTTCTCATTGCTCGCTTGATTCGATAAGCGAGTAAGCAACTTGCTGTTTGCTCATTCATTTGTATGCTTGGCATTTCCGCTTTTGAGAATTTCCACGCTAACATTCATTTTCCACACACACACACACACATATATAGACACACACATACACCCACATGTACATACGCTCTTTCATCCATACATGCGAACATCCAAATACAAAAAGTCGAGTGGAGTCGAGTCATCGTTGTGCTGCGTTGCCGCTTGTGCCGCATTGCTGGGCGCCTGTTCTTTTACTCCAACTAATTAACGGGTTATAATTGTTACCTCAATTTGTTGGCCGACCGACCGCGCGCTGCCTCGCCCACCACGTGTGTGTGTGTACGCTTGTGTTGCGGCGGCCAATGTTGACACTTGACACCCAGGCTTAATTAATTGTTAAATGTCCGAAAAGAAAAAAAAAAAGAAGGAAAATCACGGCCAGCAAGCTTGCAAGCCGACCGAAGGAAAGTAGAAAGTTGCCCGAAAATAGGCAGCCAACTAGGCACTCAGCTTCACACCATTCCATTCGTGTAAAAAGGCAGCGCCCCCTCCCTCAAAAATGTGTGCTTGCGTGGTAATGAAGAGTCGTCACGCACACACGCACAAGCAACGCTTGACCGTCATTCTAATTGCTTTTGCTTCAACTTTTCTCACGCATACATACATGCACACAAGACACATCTTCCTTATAGCTAACGTGAAGATTACATATTTCATACGCACAAAACTCTTGTGGTGTTGTGTGTGTGTGTGCGTGCGCGTGCGCGTGTGTGTGTTGAGGGGGGCTTTCCCAAAATATCTGCAGGCACCGGCGACTTTTAATTGCTATGCTTCGTGTGCCATTAACTCATCACACCGCCACACACCATGGCTGGCGAGCAAGCAAGCAAGCAAGCGAGCGAACACGCAAACAAACAAGCACTGAAAGCAACTAAACGCGCCATTCCACTCTGCCATCTTCTTTTGTCAGCTCCATTCGTTCGTCCAATTAGCCAAGTTTTGCTTTCAAACTCCAAATGGTTGGTTGTAGCACTTTTTTCGTTAAATTTTCCGCTTTCTCATTCAAGTCGTCCATATTTGACTTTGGCTATTAGTTCCCTTAAATGCTGGCTGCTATTCGCACCCGCTTCCTCTCATTCATCCAACTCCCTGCTTCAAAACTCGAGCCTGGCCCCACAGCATTCGTTTTGCTTGCCTCTTCAGCAACAATTTATCTATATTTTCCCTTCACCTCATACTCCTTGCTTTGCTTCGCTTATCTCTTCTCGTTCGTTTTTATCTACACTACTCTAACCAGCCAACCGTGCAGTCAAGTCATTCATTCATTTATTTATCACTTGCAGCCACACATCTGGCTGATGCCCCAACTATTTAGTTAGTCGCGCCCCATTCTCCATCCAGCCATCCATACATTACTCGCATATGTCCATCACAATTTTAGTTTCGCTCTTTGATGCATTAATTTAGCCTCGACCTAGACCAATTAGCTCAGGGTGATTTGCTGGGCGCACAGACTTTTGTGCTGCACTGTATTTTTTTTTTTTTTTTTTTTTCGTTTTCTTTTCATTTCGTTGAGTTGAGTTGAGTTGCTTGCCGCCGTCGTCGCACAGCTTTCATTGCCAGCGCAAGCCAAACCATTTTTCGGCTACTAAATGCCACGCCACGACGTCACACAGCCCATGTCAGTAGTCAGTACATTGCGCCACACAGCCCTCCTCTCCATGCCACCGCACACACAACATTCGATTCGTTTCTTGTTTGTAATTAAAAACAGAACATTTCTTATTACTGATAACGGCATGTGCTGTAGCGTTTTGCTGCTTTCATTTTCTTTTACTTTTCTGATTTCGTTTTTATAATGGCGAACAGATAAGTTGTCTTCACTCTGCTCATTTATGTAATTTACACATGTGTCTGGTTGGTTTCGACTTCTGTTGCGAGTATTTCGTTTTTATCTTTGCTTTCTGTTTTCAATTGCTGCTTCATTTTAGGAACTTGAAGGGCCGTACAGTGATGGCAGAAGAAATACGGCTGCGAGCTAATCTGCCTTATCGCTGAGTACGTCGTAAAAAAGTTAAGAACGTAACCCTCCGCTGCGAATACGAAAGATTTGCTATCGCTGGTGTCATCCGTGTGAAATTAAAAAAAAGTGCTGCCACACTTAAATGCCAAATTTAGAGATTTCGACATTAGCTGGCACAAAGTAATCACACACATTTCAGCAGAATAATTTAATTTTATAGCTCTATTATGGATTTTTCTAAACAAAATGAATATTCTTAGGACTGCCAGAATAATATTTCTCAATCAAATTTAGACCTCTGGAATCTGATGACACTTTGTATGATAAAGTTTCGGTTCAAAGAAAAATATATAGAATTTTACCCATTTTAAATTACAGATTTGTTTAAAATATTCGATTAAACAAATCAGCATTTGTGAATGTGGTTGGCGTTCTAAAAGATGGCATCTGAAGTGTTCCGAAGCCGTCTTCAATGAATGAGATCCATAAACTGGCTTCGTTGCTAAGATTTTGGCGGAAGATGGTGACCAGCCGTGCTTTGGAAAAGACTATGAATGGTCCAATCAACATTCTTCAAGTTTTGAATACATTGATTGCAGTCACGGCTATGCAGTCTATGGGCAAAGCTGGAAATGTGTAACGAGGAAAAATGAAATGCGAAAATAGACTTCAATGCAAAATCCTGGTTTATGGGTGTAAAATTGTGCCCAAAAGTTGTCCACTTTCTTCTTTTTGAATTTGGTGTTAACCACTCCAAATACTGAATTTGTTAAAAATTTTTGAACTCAAATGGAAAACAACAAACAAGAAAGAAAATTGCTCTAAAATAAAAACATTTTTATCAAATTTAATACTAACAATCTCACTACGTTTCTGTATTATTATAAGTTATTGAAATAAAGTGGATATAATAATATTAATAAATTGGCGCTTACACTATATAGCTCAGTGTTTAGCCGAGCTTCTCCAACCATTTGTGGTGTGCGTCTTTATATTCTACCACAAATGAAGGGACCTACAGTTTTGTGCCGACTCTGAACGGCAGATATATTAAATGAGAAGCCATTGCCATTGCCTGCCGAGCGGTGACCGCTATTAGAAGAAAAACGTTTTCTATGATTAAGATTTTGCTTGCCCTGACTGAGATTCGAACCTCAAACTCAGAGGCATATCGAGTTATAGCACGCACCGCTACCAACTCGACCAAAACACGCTACGAATGAACTCACCGATGCAACTCTACGAATGTCGTATCTACGACGTAGCCATTCGTACTCGGTGTTGGCTTTTTTCGTAGAATCTACGAAAATCGTACTACGACGTACTCAGCGATAGGGCTGAATAAGAAAAAAAAAACACAAAACACTTAAACTATGCGCCGATCGAATTGAGAGCGCTGCGAAGGTTCGAGTGACTTCTCAGACACGGAAATATTACGTTAGCTGAGCTGCTCTTTAAAAGTTCATTAGATCGTCCGAAATCATTTTTGGTGTAGTGTGTTTTCTTTTAATCTTCTTTGAGTGCAGTTCACAGGGAACGCGATTTCTGCAAGTACATATCTAAATTTTTTTTATCTTCCTATTGAAAAGTTTCGCACTTCAATCCCAGAGTTCTGTTTCAGTTTCTTTCTTCTGCTCTGATTTTTGGAATTGTCATCAATCCGGAAAGCATTTCTTGAATTTGGAGATATCCTCATAAAGCAAAAGTTTATTTTCTAGCCATTTCGTACTGATGTGGCACAACTTGACCGATTTTAACGGGAGCCGGGTTTTGAAGCAAATATAACATAACAATTATTTATTAGTTTGAATGTTTTTCTTCTCATCATATAAAATTACATCCATATCTTACTTGGAAAAGTAGCAATCAAGTCAATCGGTCAAGTTCAAAGTTTCAAAAGCGTTGCAAGCTGTAAATTTTCTCATGTTTATTGATAGTACAGATCACCGTATATTAGTTACTTCGGTAGGTTTTAAGGTATACAGTTTTCTGAGGCTTCTAGTTTCCTTAGATTTTTATCTCCTAAAGTTGCTCTATACGTTACAAGTGATCACTACACAACTTGGGCGATATGTTTTCAACTAAATTACCTTGAGATCTTAGATCTATTTATATCTCCTATTAAATTCCTATTAAATACTCAATCAAAGTCCCCACGGATATATACATACATAGTTCCAAAATCCAAATTAAAATATTTTTCTGTAGTAAAAGTGGTTTTTCTTCTTTTTCTTCAAGATCGTTTGATTTTTGTTTTGTGTTATTTTTGCAAACACCACCACTGTGATCAAACTACAAACAAATGTGCATGTTTCGTACGATGCATAAATATTTAGATTCATAAAAAACCTATGTATATTCAGTCAGACATATGTATGTATGTACATTTGTAGATATGTTTGTCTCGAATCCAAAAATTAAATACATACATTTGTGCAACTATCAACACCATCTTAGAAGCAGGAAAACATTTAAAACAACCACCAGCCAAGCAAGATACTTCGATGCGGTCACACACTACCAACTCGATCGAGTGTTTTCGAAGCTAAAGCATCAAGTAAATAGTTTTAAAAAAAAAAAAAACGAACAAAGGCAAACACAATTTAGTCATGTGTACATATGTACATATGTACATTTCATAAGCGTAAACCTAAAATAGCAACACAGCCAACTGCGCAAAGGGCCACTGCATCGTTTCATTGTACAATTTTCTACACGCATGCTCGGTGAGTCACCAACAACAAAGGAGCACGTTAACTTGCTTGCTGGCGATTGTGTGCGCCTGGTGTGCGACTGCACGATCGACGGCTGCCAAATTCACCATACGCCATGCCAACCGATCGTCGACGGCGGCGGTTAGTGCGATCAGCATAGCCGTTGGGCAGCTTTGTGGCTGCTAGTGAAGTGCGAGCGTTTCGGATGCTCCAAAAGTTGGCGCAAGCAGTGCGTAAGGTCTGTCTTCGTCATTGCACAGTGTTTGTCTGTTTGTTGTTGTTTTTTTTTTTTACTGCTATGCGTTGGCCCATTCGCTTGTGTAAAATCAATCGATCGTGTGCATTCATTCGCGTTCGATCCGATCGTTAGGCCCTCAAACCTCACTGCTGGCTATGGATAAATTTTTGTTTTGGAGCGCCTTTGATTTAGTAGCTCTGCCCTTCGTTTGCTGTGTGCCTGTTCGAAAATCGATCGATTTGGAAGGGGTGTTTTTTGTTATTGACGTTCAAATTCATGACATTAGCATTGCTGGGTGACATTAATTGGAGCAATAAACAATTTTTGGGGTCACCACCAACGTAACAATTTGTAGTGGCGTTCGTTTATTGGTCAATGAGGTTTTCTTTTAAGTGTTATTGTTTGGTAATTCGTTTCAAAAATTGTACACTGCAAAAAAAAATATTTTTTTTTTACGAACTTAAAAGTGAAAAATAGTCAAGAAGTCAAGAATATACAATTTTAGTAAAAACACGTCATACTAATAAAAACTGGCCCCCAGCTCAATAACAGTTGTGGATAAATCGTAAATAAGATCCAAAATAACTAAAAACATTTAAAATTAAATACATCTGCATAAAGCAAAAAAAATTTAATATTGTACATACATATATGTATGTATGTGTATATACATATGTATATGAATTTTTGATTGTTTTACTTTCTAAATATTTTTTATTTTATTATTTTTTTCATTAAAAATGTTTACTAATCTATAGCCTTTTTTATGTTTTTAAGTTTTTATTTTACTTAAATACTGATTTATATTTGACTGGTTTTGAACGCGAGCGCAGTTTTTATAATTGTTTTATTTTATTTTATTATATTTTTTTAATGCTTGTTTTATTAAAATTTTCAGTTTTTGTGTTTTGCTAAGTTTTAATTATACATACATACATATTTGATTTCTTTACTTTTTAGTTATTTACCTTGTATTCATATAATCTTTTTTTATTTTCTGGACTTTTTATTTATTTAATTTTGTTTTATATTTTATACAATATTTTAGTTAAGGTTATTTTTTAAATTTATTTATCATTGCTTGCATTTGTTTTTTGGTTTAAAATTTATTAATTTTTTTGTTTTCACTTTTTGTACTCGATGTAATAAATTTTTTATTTATGAATTTCATTTCATTTCATTATTTTTTTATTTTATGAGATGAAAAAAATAAAACAATTGTTATTAGACCGAGAAAATTTTTATTATTTTACTTTCTGTCATATTTTTTTAAATTTTAATTCTTTCTTATTTTGCTTTATTCTCTTTTTGCGTTTAAGGCATTGCACTTAAGAGTTAATTTTATTTCATTTCACTTTATCTCGTTTCGTTTTTGATTATCTCATTTTTTTCGCTTCATATAATGTCTTATTTGAGTTAAATTCCTAACATATTTTTTTTGTTAATAATTGTTATCTAAGTTATTGTAATTTGTAATTTTTTTTTTTTTGTTTTATTAAATGCTTTTTGCATATTTTTATTATTACATATTATAATTTTTAATTTTCTTTAATTTTTATATTTTTTTACACGTATGTATATTTTATATGCATTTTTTTTTTAATTCATTGTAAATTTTAATTTTATATTATTTAAAAGGATACAAATACAATTTTTTATTTGTTCAGTACCAGTAACTCAAAAATTTACAAATTAAATTTGAAAATAATTATTTGTTTTGTTTTATATTTCCAATTTAATTTTGAATAACTTTTGCTTTAAATTAAAAAAAAAAAAAATTTTTTTTATTGATTTATTACATATATAAATATATATAAAAAATTAATTTTATTAATTAATTAATATTTAAAAAATTTTCAAAAATTAAATAAAAATTTTTTTTATATATTTTTTATTTCTTTTTAGAATTAATTTGTTGCAGTGTATTTTATTCGCTTCTGTTGTAGTTACTGGGGTGATCCTACTAACGATCGGCGATCTCATATAAATATGTACATATGTATGTTATGTACATATTTGACTACTGTTGTTGGCAATCTTACACATAAATACATATGTACATACATACATACATACATATGTATGTATGTACATAGCAGGAAGCACTGCACACAAAACGTTTCTTATTTGTTTTTTTTCACATTGCCTTTTCTACATCATTCATATCTTGTATTAACTTAAAATGCACAAACCAAGGAAAAAATTTATAAAAATAAATTGCTCAAGGCCCTTTTTTTCATACACACTAAATGAAAAATTTAGTGGCTGTATTGCAGCGGTATAATATATGTATGTAGATATGTATGTATGTTTGTATGTGTATGTAGTCACATATGAACTCGTACTAGTGTTGTTTTTTTGTATGTTTTCTTTTCATGTTTCTGAACATTTCGTCTGAAACACAACTGAAAACCCATACTAAAAACTTCAAAGATTTCAATTACAATAACCTTAAGAAACACACACAAAAAATTTTGACTGAAATTGTATGTTTACTTAAAAAAAAAAGCAAAAAACTGTAGAAGTAGTTGGTTGCTATTGAATTTTGTGCGCCTGCTTCTCTTTAGATTGTTGCGTAAGATTAAAAGTTCTCAGTCACTCACTCACTCACTCCACTTCAAAAACGAACGGAAGTCGTCTGAAATGTAAATAATCACAATCGCTTACATAGTACAAACGCATTTAGATACAAAAGTACACAGTACGAGTCTAGCTAATGCAGGATCGGTTGACGACACTGTGCGATCGCTAGCAGCTGCCTACTTATTGCGCAACTTTGTTCGCCTGGCCAGAATTCTTGACCAAACAGATCAGTTTTTCTTTCATTCTGTCACTTAAGGCGATTTTTTACTTTTAAAATTCTTTGCCTTTAATGTTTGTTGTGCTTAAGGCAAATTAGACATTTAATTCAGCGCATAACTCTCAGCTAATTTATCTAGAAATGCAAATACATACAAACATACATAACATACACATCTTGAGAGTTTATGTTTTTGAACTTGTTTTCGATTTCGCTTTTGTTTTTTTGTGTATGGTACTTAAGTCGTTAAATTTGTCTAGCTAAACTCTGCTGTCTATTTACTTAATAATTAACTACGAACATGACTTGGAAGCAGCATAAAGCGTTAGCGTGCTCGACTTCTTTGAAAAAATCTAGATTCATAATTTAATTTAGAACAAATAATTGTCAAATATTCCATACATGCGAAGCTTATTCTGGCCACATTTAGACTCGTGAAAAGTCTGTCAAAAAATAAAATGTGTTTTTTTAGACATGTGGTTTTTAAGAAGAAATAAAACGCATATAATTTAATGCTATGGCCAAAAATTTAGTTATATTAAAAAGAAAAGGGTTTAACATTATGTTTTAAAAATGATTTCGGGCAAGTGACCGCCGCGGTTGGCTCGAATAAATTCCAGCCGAGAGGCCCCATTTTCGACCACTTTTTTCGCCGAATATTTTCTTCGAAGGCGTCAATCATCTCGGGCTTATCTGCGTTGACAAGCGACTTCACATAGCCCCACAAAAAATAGTCGAGCGGTGTTAAATCGCATCTTGGAGGCCACGACGGGAGATAATGCGCTCACCAAAAGTTTCCTTCAACAAATGAATTGTTTCGTTGGCTGTATGGCATGTTGGAACCAAAGGTCGTCTACATCGACATCCTCCAATTCAGGCTCGAAAAAGTCATTAATCATAGATCTCTAGCGTTTCCCATTGAGTGTAACATTATGGCCGGCTTCATTTTTGAAGAAATATGGACCAAATGATTCCCTCTGCCAATAGAGCACACCAACCAGTAACTTTTTGAGGATGTAATGGCGTCTCAACAATGGCTTGTGAATTATCATCGCTCCAAATGCGACAATTTTGTTTATTATCATACTCATTCAACCAAAAGTGAGCTTCATTGCTGAACAAAATTTTCTTCTTAAAATCGGGATCAGGGGCCATTATGAAATGGCAAACCAAACTGAGTATAAATCAAGTAACAGCTGTCAAAAAGGGCAACTCCGAAAAAAGTATTGCCTCATTGAAAACCACACGTCTAAAAAAACACCCTTTATGTTATTACATTTTCAAAAGATTATTTAATTAACAATAAAAATTATTCGGCACGAAGGGTTTATATTATGTCTATTATTTTTTTTATCATCATTTTTGAAATAACATTTAAACGACGCTGATTTTTTTTGAACCAAAAAAAATTTGGTTTTTATCTCATAACTTTTTGTTGAGATGGCAACCATTCATAAAAAAAAGAATTAAATTTTTGATAATTTTCTCTAAAACATCCGTAAAGCGTTCTTTCTTTTTTGTTGTGCCAATTTGTACCAAATTTTATTTAATTTTTTATAAGTTGGCAACCTTATCCAAAAAATATTAGAAACTGTTATATCTACTTATGGTATATAAATTAAACGCAAATTTTAGAAACAAAACGGTTTTAGTCCAACATTTATATATTAAATTCACGCACCACAATATGTTATTTGTAGGTGTGGCAACCCTCTTAGTAAAAATAATGTTTTTTATAGTTTTTCAATTCATGCAAATTAAGTTTTAAGGGTTACCCTATTCATAAAAAAGTTGTTTGCTACTTTTTTTAGCATTTGTACTTTTTCTTAGTTGGCAACACTGTCCAAAAAAAATTGATTAATTGTCTTACCTTTCCAAAAACAAGCAAATATTATTATCATAACTTTTTTATTGCAAAAGTTATATTTAAAATGCATATGCCACGACACGTATTAATTGAAATTGTGGCAACTCTATTCTTTCAAATAATAAAGCTTTTAAGAATACTTTATTTTTATACTTATTGTCAGTTTAGCTACAAACCGTATAATCATTGTTTTTTTTTTTTACAAAATTCTAAAATAATTATTTGCATATATGGCAACCCTATTAAAGTAAAACTCCCTTTCCTCATTCGCGCTAAGTCACTGCTTAAAAAATGTATGCACATATTTGGTACGAATTTTCAATGGTACTTTTCTGAATTTCTTATCTGCTCACTGTATTGCTTAGCGCACCCTCTCTTGCTCTGTTTACATTTTTAACAGTAAACAATGAAATGTTGGCAAGATAAGGAACTCTGCGCTTTTGATAATCTAAATAAAATATGTACTCAACTTTTAGTGTGAAAATTGCGTGAATGCATAAGCGCGCAAAATTTTAACTGCTTATGCAAAACAGAAAAGTTTGACAATTTTTAAACAATCAATGAAAAAACTAATACAAAAGTAAAGTACTCGAAATATTTATAAGTAATTTTTAATTATTTTATTTCTCGTTAAGTAGATATTAATCATATATCTTTTTTTCAAAATTTATTTAAATTTGCTATATTCGTTTGCTTCCAGAACCTTCAGCAATGGCGCCAACGATGCCAATATTGTTCCGGAACGTCGTGCTCGTCTCAATACGGCACCGGGTATGCGCATGGGCGTCGGTGGTAGTGCCGGTGGCAAGCGGCCGTGCAACATTATACACGGTTCCACGCACATCACTGACGACAGCAGTACGGAGAGTTTGACACCCGGCAGTTTTCCGGGCAACTTTACTGGACGTGGCAGCATTAGCAAGAGTGTACAGATCAACGATGCTAAAGATTTGCGTTACCTCAATACGCAAGCGCATAAACAGCATCAATACAAGGATGAGCGTGTGGTGTTGATGTCGCGCAAAGTGCCATTCTTCATATTCTCGGCATTGCCTTATTATAAGGGCAAAAATGGAAGGTGAGTAAAAATTTTAGAAAAAACAATTTTTTTTTTATATTAGAAAAAATTTATTTTTTTTTTTTGGAAACATTACTTATTTTATTTTTGAAAAAATTTATATTTTTTATTTTAGAAAAAATTAAAAACACGTTTGAAGCCAAGTTATTTGATCTTTATTAAAAATTTAAATTTAATACATACATACATATGTATATGTATATTGTATGTACATATGTATGTACATACATATATCTTTTAATTGCATTTATTTCTATAAATTTTTTTTTATTAAAAAAAATTTATTTTAAAATTAAAATTTTATACTTATTATTTCCAATATATTTTTATTTTTTTGTTTTATTCAATGATTTTGTAATTTGTTTTTTCTTATTTACATATTAGAAAAAAATCAATTTAAAAACTACACTTTAATACTTATTCAATTTTTTTTTTCTTTTTTCGTTTCTTATTAAAACGTTAAAAAATAATTATTTAAAATTACACCGATTTTTAATAGTTTTTTTTTTATTTTTTTTGGTATCTCAAATTGTTTTTTGGTCTTTGTTAAAAAATTAAAAGAAAACTTATTTAAAATGACAAATAAATATTTGTATCCATTTTAAATAGATATTTATAGTTTGTCGTTTATAAAATTGGTTTTTTGTTCTTTGTAAGTTAAAAAAAAATAAATTTAAAATTACTGTTAATTTTGTTTAACCTTCTTTATAGTATTCAACCTAGATTTGTTTTATTTTGAAATCTTTTCAAGTATTTACATATTCTTTGTAACTTTCATATGTAGATGGCAGCGAGACAATCAATTGATTAAATTTTTTCTTTTTTTTTCTTTTTTGCTCGCATTTTTAATTTTTAATTAGAACAAAAGTGTATAAAAAATTAAAATTTATATTATTAATACTATTTTTATTTAAAATTTATTGTTTATTATTTTATTCAACCATTTTTGTTTGTTATTTCATAGTTAACTTAAAAAAAAATTTTTTTGTTAAAAAAAAATTTTATATTATTTTGATAATGTTGTATTATACATTTTTTTAAATATTTTTTGCTTGTTAATTTTATAGTTCTTTAAAAAAATTTTCCAATTAAAATTAAATTAAAAATATTTTTTAAGTATTTTTTCCTTCTAAATTTTATAGTTCTTTAAAAAAAAATCGAATTGAAATAAAATGTTTTTCGTTAAAAGCATGCTAAATATTTCTACTAGAAATTGGCAACCGAAATATTTACTCAAAATATCTAAAATATATTTTTTTTTCCTTCTCACGAAACAGAGCCGAATTACGCAAGGAGGGTCGTCGACGCAACACATCTGGTTCACGTCCTCTATCAGCCATCAACGATGCTCCCTTCGATCCCTTCGATCTGCTGGGCATTGAAAAGGGGGAAAGTGGGCAGGTAGGAATCACCTTATATTTTGCATCTCCTTACAACGAACAAAATGAAATGATTATTTTCTACCATTGCAGGAAATCTCCTATGGACACCTACTCATACCTTCGCGTCACTACGGCAAGGAAAGCAAGAGCAAACATGGCAGCGGTGGCGGTGGCACTGCAGGCAACACATCGCTGCTAGATAGTCAAATGGAGATCACAAGTACAGCAGCACTTAAAAATCATGGCATTGCAAGGTGAGCAAGCTTCTAGCGTTGGCATAGATGTTCGCTAGGATGTCAAATAAAAAATGGGGGGGTAGGGGACGAAACATATATTATACGTATGTACATGCATACAAACATATGTATGTATGTATGTTTGTATGTACATATGTACATATGTATGTGTAAAGTGACCTTGAATTGTGCTTTCACACTCAGCTCCTGCAATAAATTTCACATGCATACATACACCTTCTTAGTACAGCACTCACACAAACAACGCGGCTTCTTCATCGACAAATTATCGAATTAGCTTTTCATGCTCACCTCACTTTTGTGTGTAAAAATCATCCCAACTAAGCTCCCAGTGTGCGCTCACATTACTAACCGCCTTCAAATTTGCTTAAAATATTCACTTCAAACATTCAGCGGACAACAAATGTAGTGGTTACATATAGAAATAAGTTCGAGTATACATACATACATACATACATACATATATATTGCATTTGTTGGAAAATTAAAAGTGAAACGCAATAGCAGTTAATACGTTGAATGTAGAATTTAACGATTATTCTTTACTGCCACGTTCATATCCTGCCCTTAGCATTTTATTTCTATTCATAGTGCGATTTGTTGTAGTCTCGCGCTTTACCAGTTTTTGTATCAAATTTAAATTCATTCTATGGCCTTTACTCCATCCCAGAAGTTTCAGTGTGCTTGTAAAGGGTGTTTCAAAATTATGGCAATATTCGAATGAAGTGGAGAAGAGTTTTCTTTAAAGATTTTAATTTTTATAACATAAGTACAAAGGAATGAAAATGAATGAGAAATGTAATGCGAAAAAAGGTGAAATTAATTTTTGCATTGCAAGTAAAAAATGTCGTAAAGCCTTTAGTGGTACGCATAAACAGAGCCAGTTTTTATTAGAAAGAATACATTTATAGTTTTCTGAAATAGATTTGTGCTTTTCTAAAATACATTTGTGTTTTTCTTCAAGGCACATTGAATAGTTAGCAGCAGTAGAAAAATTAAAAAAAAATAATTTGAGCTCTGTATATTTTGTTTTTGCTTTTAAAAGCTAAAATTTCAAAAATATTTCACAACTACCTTGAATTTTACTGAAAGCATTCTTATCACAACGAAATTCAAAATTCGACAATTCAAATTAAAATAAAATATGAAAAATGTTCAAAAAAAAAGTTTGCTGCGCCTACCAATAAGATGTGCCTTGGTTTTTCTTAATTTTATTTTGCTTTTTCGGAAATGCTTTTGGCCTTTTTTAAAATACATTTGAGTATTTATAATTTTTTTTCCTTTTTTTGAAAATACCTTTGCCTTTTCTGAAATATTTAGGTACATATTTCCATTTCTGAAATACATTTGTGTTTTTCGGAAATACTTTTGTGTTTTCTGAAATACTTTTGAGTTTTTCTAAATTTTATTTGGCTTTTTGGAAATACTTTTGCCCTTTTCTGAAATACATTTGTGTTTTCCTAATTTCATTTTTCTTTTTCTGAAATACATTTGACCTTTTCTGAAATACATATTTCCATTTCTGAAATACATTTGTGCTTTTTAAAAGGCATTTGTGTTTTTCTAAATTTTATTTGGCGTTTTCGGAAATACTTTTGACCTTTTCTGAAGTTCAGTTTTCATTTGGATTTCATTTGTATAATTTTCTAAAATTTATTTGAGTTTTCGTGAAAACTAACACCAAACTGTCAAGTGATAAAACTTGTTTATTCTTAATAATTTTTTTATCAAAAATTTCATGAAAATCCTTCATGCGCATTGGGACACCCTTTACCTGATAGCTTATAATACGCTCATGTAGGTAAGCACGCAATTTCTTAAGCAAATTTTTGTGGGTGTGTAAAATGTTTAATGCCACTAAAATAGCCAGTCGCATGACCTCACTCAATATAGATTTTACTAGAAAATATTGTCTTTTGCTGCTTACAGGACAATAGTAAAGGCTAAGACATCAAGCATTGTAGTTTTCAAAAATTGATAGTGAAGCTAAAACAATTGTGTGTGTCAACTTAAAAGGTAAACAAAATTATGAAGCAGTTGCATCAAAATGATCGAATGTAAAAAAACGGTGAATATATGTTTTAGAGCGAATAATTTTAATTGTATAAAAATAAAAAATAAATACTACCGGTGACTAACCGAGCTCAGGCGCTTGGGGTGACCGACCAGCTTAGTTTTACATGAACCGACCGAAGCTTGACCAAAGAATCTCACATCACCTTTGCAGACGGTCATAGCTATCATAAAGCAAGCAGGCAATATTATACTAAATTCGGTATTGTTTCTTAAGCGAGATTAATAAATATTGCGGTAGCAAAGTGAATGTCTCGTGATCGTTCGATTTCTGTCGAACCGCAAGATTCTTCTAATTCGATTCGGGCACGTTAAAGTAAACTCATTAGGTTCACAAACCTGAGCTTACCTCTCCGCAATTTCACTATTTCATCCAACAGAAAATGAATTTAGGAGAAAAGAGATTTTCATAAAAGCTGTTTTTTAATGAACTCAAATCTGGCGACCTAGTTTTTGTAAAGAATATTTTAAAATTTAATTGCAATATGAACTAAAATAGATCGCACCAATAATTTTTTTTAAAATTGTCGCCTTCAACGCGCTCTAGTGCTTTAAAAATTGTATCTATTTTCATGTGTGTATAGATTTTTAGCTTACAAAGCCCAACTTTTAAACACAAAATTAAAAGTTTTTTTGTTTGTCTTCTTTAATCACCCATCGCAACCAAATTGTTATATCACATGTCGTTCGTATAAATTTTGCTTGGTAAGCGATAATCTGTAAAATTGAAAAAGTGTACGTGTATACATTTCTGAAGTTGAATACATTACCAAAGTATTTTGCTTATGCCAAAAGAATTGTAAAATAATGCCGGTACATGTAATTGTAGGAAAAAAATTTCCTCATGTTCATTATGCTTTTTTTATTTTTTATTTATTTTTTTTTATTTTCAAATATTTAATGATTATTGTTTTTTTTTCATTTTAGTTTATTTATTTCACTTATTATATAAACACACAAATTTAATGCATCAGCTTAACAAAAGGGGCCTGTGTATTCTGTTTTTGTTTTTCTGCTTACATTTTTTCGAATTTTGACACCTTTGTATTTTTTCTGCATTTAAGTAATTATACCTTTAATTTACTACGCAGTAATTATGTTAGCAAAAAAAAAAAATCACACTCATGCATAATATTAATCTAAAATGAAATTCGAATCATTTTGCTGATGCATACAATTGTGTGTATTTACGTTTTAAATTTGTATTTATTTTGGTTTGCCTTCTGGAATTTTGTCGCGTAAGCAAGTAAAATTTTGCGTCTTAATTGTTTGCAAATCAAATGACAAATATTTATGTTTATGCGATTAAGGATTGCCCAGTGTTGGTTTTTTTTTCGTTTTTGTTTTTTTTTTTTCTCTTTCCCTGAAATTTGAGTAGTCACATGTTGACGTAGGAAATGAATTGTTTTGTATACTTTATTTTTTCCTGACCATAGGAATTTTGCACATTTGGCAATCTAATAAACATACAAAAACTTCCAAGCACAGTATTATTATGCTGCCGAGTTTTCTATAAAATGTAATAAAACTCTAATTTGGAATCTTATTTTTTGCGCATTATATTTACAGGACAAAAGTTATAACATGGCAGAAGGGAAAATGGTAATTAAAAAAAAAAACAATATTCATTAAGCGTATAAATAATTGTAAAATTTGTTGAATATTTTTTGCAAGTGTGCGTAGTTTTTATGGTTTTTATTTTTACCGTTGTTTTTTTTTTTTAGTTTCGCAGGAAAACAATTTTTTTTTTCGAGCTGCAAAATTTATAATTATGTTTAAATGTTCTTTAAATAGTCTGCAAGCGATCTGCTGGCAAAAAACCATGCTAAGACTTATAAAAATAAATCAGGTTAGCAAAAAAATCAAAAAAATTTAATTCAGTAAAAAAAAGTAGCAAATTAAAAAATAGGATAAAATAAATAAAAGTTTAATACAAAATAAAAAATTATAAACAAAATATATAAAAATTTTATAAATAAAAAAAATTTTATGCAAACCAGTGTTAAGCAAAAATTTAAAGAAAAATATAAATTTTAAAAAGTCAAAATAAATACAATAAAAAGTAAAAATAAATCTAAAAGAAATTTAAATTGGAAAAATGTATACATTAAACAAATAAAAACTAACTATAAACCCAACAAAGTAAAATTTGTATAGAATATTTAAAAAATATATGAAGTAATCTTCCTACTCTTTCAAATCGTAGAAAAATGCTTGGCATAATGTTTATGGTGAAGTTGGTCACGGGATCGATTGAGTCCTTTTCTTTTGGCAGAAGTTAATTTCAATGTCCCTTCTCGTGTTTCGAGACACTTTAATCCCCTTTTTCTGAATTAATGTCAAACAAATTTTGAACTGAATGAGCCATTCCGGTGTTTGTGTCAGGATTTTAACTTGCTTTCCAACACCTTTGATGTGTCAGACTCGCTCTTTAACATCAAGAATAATGTGTAACATTTCGGCCAGCTGATGAATTAATTTTTCTGTAGCTGAACAGTTTGAGATCTCGACACTTAACAAACTCTTTCTCGAATCGGCACAACCATATTTAAAAAAAAAAAAAAAACGTGCGTCATGCGGATGCGCCCCTCGTGCAGGGAAAGGAGGGTTATTATCGTTGGGTTTATAAAATAAAATAAAAAAATTTAACCAAAGTAAATTTAAAAAAATTGCGTTTACGAATTATAAAAAAATAAAACAAAAATGCCACAAAATTAAAGAAAAATAGGAAATTTTAATAAAACATAAAGCAGAAATCAAACCAAAATAAGATTGCATAAATTTATGTAAAATTACCTAAGTATTAAACAAATAATATTAAACCATTAATGCATATAAAATGCAAGAAAATTGAAGGATACTTATTTAGGTAAAGAATTATGATATAGAGAATTAAAAACGTAAAAATATAATTAAAAATAAATAAATTAAATAATAAAAAATTAAAACTAAAAAAATTAAACAAAGTAAGGTAAAAAATCAACTTAAAGCAAATTACAAAATGAAGTACAAAAAAAATTTTAATTTAAACAAAAGAGTTTCATAAAAGATTAACCTAAAATCTAGAGTAAATTTACAAATTAAGTAAATTAAATAATAACAAATTAAAATTAAATAAATTAAAACTAAAAAAATTTAACAAAGTAATCAACTTAAAATAAATTACAAAATAAAGTAAAAAAAAAAAAATTTAAATTAAAAAAAAAAGAGTTTCATAAAAGATTAACCTAAAATCAAAAGTAAATTTACAAGTTAGAAAATATTAGAAATAGAAGTAGTCAAAAAATATATTAATTTAAAAAAATTAAAAGTAACAAAAATAGTGCCAAAAATGTACATATTTTAACAAAATAACTAAATTTTTTATTATTTTCAACGATAAAACAGTAAGTATTTAAAAACGTGGAAGTCAAAGTTAAGTTAAAAAATAATTATAAATTTTAAAGCACATACAATACAACTAGGCTTAAACAGTTTTACGCGAATTAAATTTAATGTAATAAATTTATACTCAGTCGAAATTAAGAATATAAAGTAGGAGAAAATATAATCAAGCTTAATTCAGTAAAAATGTCCAGTAAAATAAAAGAAAAAATTATCATAGCGTCATTTGTTTTAGTTGTAGTGCGTTTTCGCTTTTTATTTTAATTTACCGTTAGCTACTCAACATCTACATACATACATACATACATACATCATTTTAACATAAAAAGACAAAGCATAAATATTCATAACCCTCCAATACGCAACATTAAAAAAAATTGTATTATAAATTTTACGTCATTACTAAAAATACTAACTTTTTAAAACAAAAAAATATGATTTTTTTACATAAAAAAAAAATAATTTGTTTACACAAACAAACTATAATTTTTGACACAAAAACACTATTCAATTTTTTTATAGTGCATGAACTTATTATTTAAAAGTTTGTACCGACTGTTTAAGTTGAAAGTTTCTATGCAATTTAGAAACAAAAATAATTATTATGCTCTCAATTCAAATTAAGGTGCTTCACATACGACAACAATAATCGTAATAGCAACGCAAGTCCCACACCGGATATCAAATTGGATTTGGATGATACTTTGCTATTGTGCGCTGATGGCACACGCGGCATGCAGGTGAGTGAAATTTTTTTTTTGTTTTAAATGCATTACAAATTTTTCCATTAACAAATTATCCTTATTTTCCACATTTTCTGCGATAGTTTCAATATTCTGCAAGTATTTTGGATGATCCCGAGCTGATTGCGGGCAAACATCGCACCTTGCTCACCTTCACCTCGTACATGACATCGGTTATTGATTATGTGCGTCCATCGGATTTGAAGAAGGAGTTGAATGATAAATTCCGTGAGAAATTTCCACACATACAATTGACATTGAGCAAGTTAAGAAGGTGAGTTGACTGCATTGACATTCGAAATACATTAAATAAATTAACTCATACATACTTTTTCGCTTTAGCATCAAGCGTGAAATGCGTCGCATCAACAAATTGGATAGTCGCATTGATTTGGTCACAATATCACAGGCATATGTTTACTTTGAGAAACTAATTTTAGGCAATTTAATCAATAAAAATAATCGTAAGCTATGCGCAGGCGCTTGTCTGCTACTCAGCGCTAAAATGAATGACGTCAAAGGTGAAACGCTGAAAAGTTTAATTGAGGTGAGTAAAGCACTCTAAATTAATTAATATTTAATTTGGATAACTCGTAGTCGCAACACTTTCTCGTTCGAAAATTAAATTTCTAGTCTCATGCAAAGAACATAAATGTATAAGAATGGACAACACGTTATTATGAGCAACGAGTGAATCTCCAGGGGCATGCTTTCTTACTCTAGCCAATCAAAAAATTCATTTGAGCAAAAGAGAAAGCATGCCCCTGGAGATTCACTCGTTGCTTAAAGTAACGTGTTGTCCATTCTTATACATTTATGTTCTTTGTCTCATGTCTAGCTAATTTTTACTGTAGCACCAACATTTTTCTTTGCGCCTAAAACTAGGCAACATTTTATTACACAATATTATGAGTTGCACACGAAAATGTGTCACTACAGTGAGTTACCTGATTTGACAAAAAAATTTGCAAAGCTCTACAAAGCGCTAACACAAGTTTTTCACCCTTTTTTTTTGCATTCACAGAAAACCGAAAATGTATTTCGTCTTAATCGCAAAGAGTTGATCGCTTCGGAATTCGCTGTGCTTGTGGCATTAGAGTTCAGCTTGCATGTGCAAATGCATGAGGTGTTGCCGCATTATCAACGTTTGTTGTACGAATCCTAGAATTGGCGTAAACGCTTTGTCGAGAAGCGCTTAGTAGCGGTAACATCGCGCTATTACTTTCGTCGGCGGAATAGTAGTAAGAAATGAGTAAAACAAAGTAAATGGGAGCGTTTGAAGAAGCAAATGTGTGAAAATCAAAGAAATCAAAGACATCGTTTGAGGCAATAAAAAAAAAATTTGAAAGCAAAAATTCATTCAAAATTCGTATGTAAGCCAATAAAGAAAGGCAGTTTTTAAGCAAAAGTGAAACTTATATTTTTTCCATGTGCAAAACAACTATACAATGATATTTTTGAAAACGAAAATTTGTACTTAAACGCTAAGAGCGCAAGGAAACCAAACGATTTTTTTTGTAGTGCATAAGCTAGCAGATATTTAGAAATAAACCGTTTATATGGCGCCACCGACTTTTTAATGTAGAAAAGCTGGGTTAAAAACTAACTGTCTAGAAAATTTTATAAGAATATCACTTTTTAATAGCTGATAACTATTATTGTTCACTATTGGAGTTCACGAATTAGTTTTATAACTTCAGTTTTTTTTTTTATTGAATAATCGAGTGTTAAAAAATGGGTCTGGTCTACGCCGCAAAATGGCGCGAATAATCTTAAATTACATTTATTCCCATTTTTAATTGGGTACGTATAAAATCGAGAAATAGAACTTAATTGTATAATACATTTCTAAAATCTAATTTTTAATTTCTGCACCGAAAATTTTAAAAATAACATTTTTAATCTTAATTTTTATAATAAAAACAGGTTTGGTTTGCGATTATTCTTTCAGCATTTAGCTGAATTTAGCAATGTGCTTATTTATTTTAGTTAACTAGTGTTTCTAGCTCTTTCCCTTTTATCCAAGAAATGGTTATGGTTAAAATTATAACAATGAAAATCGAAAAAAAGTTTAAAATTTATTTTTTTACAACATCAAGAAACTACTTTCACAATGCAATTTTAATTTAAATAAATACCAATTTGATTTCAAATTATTCTTAAAGCCGTTATTGAAAAAAATAAATAAATTTTATGGATTTCCTTTAAATTCAATAATTAATAAATAAATTTTTAACATAAGTTTTTCTTAATTCTAAACAATAACTTTCAAAAAGTATTGTTAATAATAAGCATATGGGGGCGTAGGATTTTTGTAGAACGTTAATTTAAAAAAAAAAAAAAATTTTAACGAATAACAGTAAAATAATTTTTAAGACAATGTCAAGCGCTTTTAAAAGTAAACCAAATTCAATGAAAAGTTATGCAATACAAATACTTTGGAAAAGTGAGCATAAATTTGCGTAAAAAATAATATAACAAAAAAAAAAAAAACTAAAATTATTTCAATTTTGCAATTAAATGCCACTAAAATTAAAAAAAAAACCAACATGTGGCAACATGTAGATCACTTACTTTTTCAAATAAATGCTTAACTTCATATATGGGCTAGTTAAAAATAAGCAAAATTTTGGAAAAAAAAAAATCTAAATTAATTTGGCGGAAAGGCATAAAAGTGAAGATATATAAAACAAAATATTACACGAATCCCGAAACATAGGGATTTCACGCAATATTTTATTTAAAAACAAACTATTTAGACTTCCGACGAGTTGGCTAAATTATGAAAACTTATAATGTTATAAGCAAAAAACCTAAAAGAGAAATATCTATAAAAAACGAGAAAAAGTTTTCACAAGAAAAATTTGAAACAACCATTTTTTGCAATATGAAAAATAATAATAAAAAAAGTTTTAAATTTGCTGGTTTATCTCTTTCATACATAAACGAGTTGCATAGGTTTTTAGAAATCGAACAAGAGGTCGACTTTAATAAGCTAATACATTTACTTAACTAAAAATATTGCTAGAAAAAAAAACTATACTATAAATTTGATAAGCAAAAATTTTGCATAAATATAATTTAGGCATATTTTTTAAATAAAAATTATAAGCAATACAAAAAAATTTATGGCAACTTAAGCACTCAAGTAGTTTAAATACGAACTCTTTGCTAGGATAAGTCGTTCTGAAGAAAAAAAAATAAAAATACAAAAACATTAACGCGTTTAATATGAAAAAAGTTGTCTAAAATAGTATGAGATGGTGTTTCGTTACTTGTATGTAATCGTATTAGCTAATATAAGATTTGTGTATGTAGCGAAATATAAATATTTAAAGCTTATGCATGAGCGCGTGCGAATAAGCCGTACTTACAATAAATATATATGTATGTACTTATGTATGTATATATACGTTAATAGGTATAGAAGTGTACACTTTGTAAGCGTTTAAGAAAATATTGATAGACGAGTATATAGCCTTATGCTTTGTTTTTGTAATGTCACAAACTAAAGTTCTTTGTTCTAACCAAAAAAAATTAACAACAACAACATATTTCATATGTATTAAATACATTATATGTGAGTAAAAAAAAAATGTTTCAAAGCGTTTTTAATCTTAAGTTCAAGTATTTGCTATTTAAGTTTTTTCCAACTGTAATGTTTTGGGTTTTGGTACATGTTTTTTAATATTTATTTAATAATTTCTCAAAACTGTTTTCATTCAAATATATGTTTAGTTTTTATGTACTTATGTATGTATGTATGTATGTATATGCGCATGTAATTTGCTCAAACTTATCTTATCGAGTGTTACTTTTTTTATTGGTTCGACGTTATGGGTTTTGATTTAAAATCAAATTTATTTCTAAATAAAAGACAAATATATGTGTTAAAATAATTTTATGTTTTAATAAAAAATCATAAAGATGTTTAAAAAGATATGGTATTTTTAAAAACATCGTAAAATCCCGTTTCATTTGGTACAGTTTCAGTTATTTGAAAAAAAAAAAAACTACTTTATTTCATACGCTTCCCTTTTTTTTTTTTTTTGAATAAACTAAATAATTTTATTCAATATTTTTTGGCATGCAAGTGAGTTTGCATTAATTAAAAAAATTTAGCTGATAAGCACTCACTTGAACCGCAAAAGCATTTGAAGTTCTCATCGCTCAAAAACGATTAAAACGATGGACCGCAAATTATCGGTGTTGTTGGCAGTCGTGACACAAAACGAAACCGAGGCGAGTTAAACAAAATGTCCGACAAGGTGTCGGTCGTCTCAACTCAACCACTAGTTAACTACTCTGTCACGACGTTTCGTCCTCTGCCACAATTTTGGCTACCGGCAATGGAATTAATGTTGTTTGGTCAAAGGTGGAACGACTTTATCTCACTAACTAGATATTTTCTTCACTGCACAAAACTTGACACGCATCTTCTACTCAATCCACGGCGATCATCTTTAAATTTCTTTTTCGATTGGTTATCACTCAAAGTTTCGTGGGCACCACTGTCAGCAGTTGGGTCTCCTTCAAAGCGCACGCAACACAGCTGCAATAAGATTCTCAAGTCGCTTGCCGGCAACACGTCAAAACGTCACCCTCGTCACAGCTATCGAATATCGCCGGTGGAACACCTACATCACCTACGTCTATTATGCTCCCGCTGAAGGGGTATAAAAAAACTATGTTCACAGCGCAATTCCTGCTGGGTTGACATCGCTCTGTGTAGCCTTGTTGAAAGATTTTTATGTTCGACGCGCTTCCTGCGCACATCACGGAACACTTCAACGTACTCAAGGTACTCAAGACGAAGATGCGAGGCACGTCTTATTTTCTTGTCCACGATTTTCAGCAGTTACGATTAACATAAGTACTCTATCTGCAGATCCGCTTAGTCCGGATAATATAATCGATACAATGCTTAGCTCTATCCGAAATTGGGAAGCAATAAGTGGCGCTATAGCAGAAATACACAAAAAGCTAAGGTACGCGGAGTGGTCCCGAAAAAACCGGTGAGATTTCTACCACTTTCACAGCGTACTGCATCATTCGATTTTGCTCGGAACCACGTCCGTTCCGACAGAAACGATCGCTAGGAAGATTTTAAGTAATTTACATCGTCAAAGTGTAAATAAAACACGGGTTGGAACCGAACGCACTCCTCCCGTGTAATCAGGACGGATCTGGATATCGTTCGCCGGACCATCCAAACAAAGTTTAGCCCCGTTAGATATAGCTCGGAACCTCGTCCGTTCCGACAGCTACGATTGAAGACATGCTCTGCGAATGACCAGCAAAACTACCGAGTCCCTCTACCTGCTGAACCGATGCTGCCGTAGAAATCGCCCACCAGGATCTACGGCTGCACAGCATACAACATAATGGGTGCCGCTTGGAACCAAGTTCGTTCCAACGGTTTCGCCAGGTTGTGGACGGTAAGGTAAAGTCAGAAGAAAACGTGTGTTGGAACCGAACGCTTTCCTCCAGCAAACACGATGCGGATCTGGATCGCGTTCGTTGGGCCACCCACACAAAGCTTAGTTCCGCTAGATGTTGCTCGGAACCTCGTCCGTTCCGACAAATATGACTGGATACAAGCTCTACGTTTGAGTAGGTAATCTTAAGCGTCAAAGTGAGGAAATTATGAGGCTGGAACCAAACGCTCTTCAGCTCCAGTTTATTGCGGCTCCTGGTATTCGTTTGCTGGACCACCTCGGTCATGCTACTCGCTGAGTCTGCGCAGCAAGGGAACTTGTTCATCGGGCTCGTTTTGTCTGCAGAGTTTATAGCCGGGCAAGAAGCCGCTCGGAACCAAGTCCGTTCCGACGGCCTCGGCTTACTATAGCGCTCTTTATAGTGTCAGCAATGCTGAGTAGGGGGAAATCAACTAACCTGTGAAATTGGCTGCTCGGATTCCCGTCCATTCCGACAGCCTCAAGTAAGTTCAACTTCCAATTATATAGATAATAAAACTAACTTAGAACATTTAAGTAGTGTCAGATGTCAGGCATATAAACGCAAGTAGGCGGACATTACATAAGTGGGCGGGGACGACGGACCCGACACGGGTGGGCTAGTTAGACCAACAGAGGTGGTGCCAAGTAGATGCAACTTCCACGGACTGCATCAAGACGGTAACGGACTTAGAGCTTAGTGCTCAAACTGCCTCCCGACGAAATACTTGACGGTAGTACCGGGAGGAGAACGGTACGTGACAGTAGGAGGTTTAGTGCAGGTTAAAGTCCCACACTGACGGGTTTCGATGCTTACTTCTCGTAAAACAAAAAAAAAAAAAAAAAAAAAAAAAAAAAAACGTACTCAAGGTACAAGATATCGACATACATAAAGCAACCTCTGAATCCTACAACAAGCAAACAAATGCCTGGGCGACATTCACAGCGAGTACATTTCTGCCTTTCTATAGTCTTGAATGCCGTTAAGCAGAGTCCAAGCAGCACCACTTAACGACGGAGAAGCTTCGATTGACTCGTAAGTTCTGCGTCACTCTGACTCAGTTAAGATCGCGACATTGTCGCAGCGGATTAAGCGAAGATTAGCATTTTCTCCACGTATAAGAATTAACGCCAAATAAGCTTCAAAGCGACACGCAGCCAATGCGCGTAAGTATGTCTAAAAACGATGCACAATCTTCCAAATGCTGGCTGGTTCAATGAACATTTAGGGTTTGTAAATGTGTCTGTGCGTGCTGTATGCTCCACTGCATGTACATAGATACATACAAATATAAATATTCACTGCTCAGGGGGCACTCAAAATGAACACATGAAAAGCAAGTGGCGAGCCCTTCAGCTCCACGAATATACTCGTATGTACAAACGTACGAATGTATGTATGTGTGTATATAGAAACCCTGTCGGAAATTAAAGTACTTTAAAAGCAATTTAAAAAGTACTTTTTTTCTAACCACAAGTGGTTTTAATTCATTCTATTTTCTTGTCATCAAATAACTTTTTTAACATGGCGATGTCCTAGGAGCAAGTCATTTGATTTCAACCAGTTTTAAATATATTTGAAAGAAAGAACATTAAAATTACTTTTGTTTTGCAACTGCGATAAAATGTATTTATTTCCAGGTACTTTAAAACTGCTTTTTTTACAACTATTTTTAACTCGATTTGTTTTTAAACTTCTTTATTTTATACCTACTCTTTTCTAACTTTTTAAAAACGCATTTTAGTTTATACGTTTTAAATAAAATTTAATTTAGTTTCTTCTGCATACATACTTACTTCGTAAAAACATTGTTTTTTTACACCTGAATGGCTTTGCGAGTAACTTCCTCTGGATCACGATTTTCGATACAAAAGGCATCTATGTATCTTAAAAATGATAAAGAAAAAATTGAAATATTTTAAGAATCACCCATTTGATGGGCTCGCCCACTGTCTTACCTTTTAAAAGCGGCTAAAAATTAGCAAATTAGCAAAAGCTTTTAATCTTTTTTTTTCCGTGAGTTTAAGGTTGAAATTCATTACAATGTCATTGGACAAAAGAGCGAAAACCATCTCTTTAGGTTTTCCTTTCATTAGGCACTATGGAAAAAAGCTTTGAATAGATATTTAGAATTTTATTAATATATTTTAGCTTCTCACGTAAATTGTTTTGTTTTCTTCGTAAATATTTTCGACACGGGCTGTCATTTCGTCATCTATTTTTATTGGAAATTGTAAGTGAATGACACCACAGCCTTCTGCTGTCGTATGAGAGTTTTTATGAGTACAATGTATGTACATATAGTCGTTTACTATACACATATGTTTCTCTTCACTACAAAAGTTTTTAAATAATTTTGTATTATTTACGCTTATACAAATATACGAGTACGAAGAATTAAAGACTCGCACGCTGCATTTGTTTCAAAGCAGTTAATTTCCAACTACTTTAAAATTGGTTAATTTTTCAGACTCTCTGCTTTTTTCCGACAGGGAATGTATGTATGCCGCTGTGTGCGAGTGTGTGTGTGTGTAGAAGAATGTATGTATGAACACTTAACAGCGCAGGGGGCAATGACCGGGGAGCACAACTAATGCCCAAGCAACTGAACTATGAAATGTTTTGGTAGCCGAATTTTTGTAAATTTGAATATTTTAATAAAAGTGTAGAGTTTTGATTTTATGCACGACCTGCTAAGCGTGCTGCGACCCGTGCCGTTAAAGCTAACTAATCCGCTAGATCGAAAAAAAAAAAATTAAACAAAAATAAAAAACAAAAAATGGAGAGCGAAATAAAAAGACAGTAAAAACATTTACATACATACAGATTTATTCAGTTACAAAATTTAAAAATTTAAATTTTTTCTTTACACCAAACAAATTGAACTTTAGCTAGCACCAAATTGTTTACGCTTGCCAGACGAAAGCTAACAAACAAAGCAAAATGAGTTTCTGCCGCTGTGCCACTGGGGGCTACTAAGTGATTTGAAATTATTAAAACCAAAAATGTTTGTAAATATAACAACAATAAAAAGCTTAAGCGATCTCGAAAACTTGATACGTAGATACATACGTAATCAGCAAGCCTCGACCTTCATTGTATTGCCATATGACTGAGTGGCCACGTCCGTTCGCCGCAGCCGCTTGTTTAGGCTAGCGCATGAGCTTTGTAAATATTTAATCTAGCGCATATTTATTTATTTTATGGTCGTCATCAATCAAAAATCAATAAATTATTTCGATCGATTATTTGTCATTTCATTAGGCGCACAGCAAGTCATAGCTGCTAGATCCCAGCCTAGCGTTGTAATGCGAGTAGGAACCACGGCGCACGGCGCACGGCACATCGTGCTAGCGCGCTCGATAAACATATAAATGTGAGTTGGTCGAGCGCAAATGCCGTGTGCCGGCTGAGCAAGCAACTCTTCCGAAAAAAAAAAACACACACATTCCAGCAACAACAAGCACGCAGAAATAACAATTAAGTGTTTAGCTGCACATTCCTGTGTGGTTGGGTTTAGTGATAAAAGACCGACTGTCAGTCAAGCTAGTCCGGCCAACTTTCGGCCATCGGTGCGTTCGAAAATGTGAAAGCACACCTCCTCCCCTTTAGCAACGATTTGACAAAAGCAACAAAGCAACAACTTGCGCCAACGCAATGTTGTTGTGCTCATTGCTTATTATTACATGTTCGCTGTTTACACGCTCATACTTTTATTATTATTTTTTTTTTCTTCCAGCTAATGCATTCGCTGCTGCTGCTTGCTTCCCCAATTTCGTAGGTCTTTAACCTTTTTTTTGGTTTCGTCGGCGCGCTTCTATTGTCGCTACGGCTTCACTTATATTCAGTTAATCCATTGCATTTATTTGCTTTGCTGTGTTTATTATGTTATTGTTGTTGCTTATTGTTGCTAATTTCCCCCATCGATATTTACGCTTATCGCAGTGCACTGATAAGTCGCGGCACTTCGACAAACAATCGCGACAGTTGATTTCGTCGCCTTTAACTGTAGTGCCGAACTTGGGCAATGTTTATTTACATACACACACACATTCAGACACACAAGCAGCAAAGTACAAAGATGCACCCCTGCGGTGCAGCGCCAAAGCGGCAAACGTTGATCGCTGCTGTTGTCGTTTTGGGCGCCTGGTATTCTTCGGAAAAAAGTCGGTTGAAATAATACCATTTGTCCGACTGACTGACTACAACTGACTGACTACAACTACAACTACTACTACTAAATAGTGTTTTTCGGCCAACAATCTTTAATAAATAACGCTATAATTTTCTTGCGTTGCCTTAAAACTTCGTACACTTTCTTGGCTGATGCACTGTCGATCACACAGCGCTGCTCTCTCTACAAAGTTATAAACTCTTTGACTTGGTAGCTGCGTGCGTCGACGAAATTCTTAGCGAGCTTGCATCCGCCATTCAAGTAGAGACTTTGCGAGATTCGCTTAATTGAATCTGAATTTATACAAATGTTTCCCTAATATAAATTGCGGACTGTGGTAGGGCGTGATAAGCTACATACATCAAAATATAGAGGTCGTCAATGTCCACAGCCACAAGCGCCGACGTTGCTGTGCCTATTACCATCTTCAGTAACGTGCCAAATGGTACTGAGCATCTCCACCTAGTCGATCAGTCAGATACTAAAACAGAGTTTGAGAGCGAGTTGCACAAAAGTCGCTTCCCTAAGAAAGAAGTTCCTTTACTCATAAATTAGAGTGCAGTTATTATTATTATTATTATTATTAGGGCATAGTAGCGCTGCGACCTTACAAGCTCTATTGTGCTAACCCTTTAAGTTTATCACTCCTTTCTTAGGCTATTTAAAAAGTTAAGCACATAGTACAGTTACATTCTTACTTCATAGTATCTTGACTGTAAGCATCCAGCAGAGCAAAATGACCTTGCTTACGTGGATCTCAATCGACTTATTGTAATGTCCTACTACAGACAGTATACGCCCCTAAAAAATGCACGATTTCTTACAGACTATATACATAAGACTAAGGGAATACAAATAGTTATACACAATAGGGTTTATCTAAATAATTCATTTAAAAATAATTTGAAGTTTTTTCTAGTTAACGAAAAATCAAGAGCGAGAGAATTTGAGACTTGTTTAAATTCTTTCAAAGTTCTAAATAAAGGAGCATAAGACGCATAAACAGTCCTAACACACTCCAAGAAGAACAAATCATTCCTCCGCAAGTTTCTTTGAGGAATATGGAAATAAATACTCTCTTCTAAGAGAACTGGAGAGTCGATTACTCCACGTACAGCATCAAAAACAAAGCAGATTGAAAATATACTGCTCCTACTCTCTAAAGATTTTAAGTTTATCAATGCACATCTTGAACTATACGATGGAATCGGATCAGAGAAATGTATCGATCTAAGAGCAAAACGAAGAAACTTCTTCTGAATGGTTTCTAGTCTATTAATGTGACAACGGTGATATGGCCTCCATATAAATACTGCATAATCTAACTTAGATTGCACAAGCGAAGTAAATAGTACCTTTAAGGTGTATGGGCACGTAAAATCAGAACCGAAACGTCGAATGAAAGCAAAGGTAGAATAAGACTTGGCGATGATGTTATTTAAGTGATTGAGAAACGTAAATTTCGAATCAAAAATTACACCGAAGTCAGAGATTTCATTCACAGTAGTGAGTCGCGAGTTGTTAATGAAAAATGAGGTAGAAATTACTTCCCTAGACTTTGAAAACGACATATGAGAGCATTTCTTAATGTTTAAATAAAGTTGATTCCTATCACACCATGCCGCAACATTATTAAGATCCAACTGGAGCTTAAGAGAATCCGAAAGGCTTGAAATTGTGTTAGAAATTTTCAAATCATCTGCATACGGGAGGAAATTAGAGAAGTGAAAACATTCGGAAATATCATTAATAAAAATTATAAAGAGCAACGGGCCCAAAATACTCCCCTGCAGAACACTGGACGTAGCTATTAAAGAATGTGAAGAGTTGTCGTCGACAACAACTACACATTTACGACAAGAGAGAAACGCCTTAACCCATTTTAAGAAAATGGTGTGAAACCCAAAACTAAACAGTTTAGAAACTAAAATTGAGTGACTCAACTCTATCAAACGCCTTGGAAAAATCCGCATATTGTCTCAATATAAAATCTCTTTGTAGTTCGGAAGAAGCGCACAAAATAACAGATAATGGCTAAATCCTGATCAAGCAGGCATTCAACCGAATAGTGGAGGACCAAAAGATCGTCGGCGTGGCGATGGTAATGCCCTCATCCTAGACTGGTTGTTTCTTTTCATTGGTAGTTCTATTTACGCGGTGATTCCTGAGATAATAATGTCATCTTTGAACTCCATTGAGGAAGAATTATTACCAACAGACAATTGACCAGAGGGTCCAACCTCGGCGAGTGAAAACCACACTGTACAATTCCCTTAACATCTCATCTTGTTGTATGTAGGATGAGCTAGTTCTTATAATAGTCGAGAGAAATTCTCAACGTAAGCGGAACACAGACAATTAAATAATGAGCTGTTAAAGCTTTACAGGAACATAAAGAAGTTACAAAAAAAAAAATACGAAGGCTTGGAAATCGCTTGGATCTCACTTGGAGTTTCAAAAAGAGTAGAATTAATTGACACATTTTTTAGCTCGATCACAAACGCCCAAGCGGTAACATATGCCAATATTATGTATATAGACTAGTGTATAGTTGTCGGTCTACTAGCCACGGCTACTATAACCGTTCTTCGTACTATGTATGGCTATTGATCTCAGTATACAGAAAAGCTTAGACAACAGCGCTGATTCAACTTTTTTGACAAGTACATTTTAAAGAAATAATGAAAAAATATAAAGATAGTTTTAAAAGGGCAACATTTACATACTTTCAGTAGACGATAGCCAGTAGCGGGTTGCCTTGCGTAATAGAAATTCTTACCTAGCGGCTACTAGTCTCCTGTTAGTCTCCATACATATAAGGGGTAATAATAAAGAAGAAGAAGCCTTGTTCTTATATCGCCTAAGATTTTAGTAAATTTACCTAACACCTCACCTTAAGAACTCATCGCGAAAAACCAGTATATCTACAATATATCTAGATTAAGTTCAGTCTAAAAATTTTAAAAAGCTTTGGCCTGCATACTTAAGCATTTCAGGTGCTATTTTAGTAGATTCCTCCGCGTTATACTTGTCTGTTTTCGTATTTTTCTTATAATCGACTGGAAAACTCCCACAAGCATCCATTTACTCAGAGAAGCTCTATCCTACACTTAAGCTCAATTAAGCCAAAGGTTGCGTAAATTCTCATTTCCAGTACAGTTGACAACAGTCTATTTGGGGTAGCCAAGCCACCTATAGTTGGCTATTATAGGAAAACAGGCAAGGATTGACTATCAATTCATTCCTGATTTGTAATTACATTTGTTTAATACCTCGACAAAAACTCAGAAAATTTTCAATGCAAACGGTGAAGAAAGCTTTACAAAAAAAGTTTTATTTGGCTTCAGTTAAACATTTTTGTCTACGTATGTATGTATATATGTAAGTATTGCTTAAGTTGACAAAGTTTTGATACCATCCCATCTGAACGGCTAATGGGTGCAGGAGAGTTCACAGCTTACTAGTAATCACAACTCGTCACTGAAGGCGGCTGATCTAATGAAATTAACCCAAGCCTATAATTGACACTAGCCTGTCGACACTACGCACTGGCTTCTTTATTACTTAAAAATCTTTTGCAGGTTTAGGACAGCAACCATTCACTATGACTAACCAGTAAATAACTAGTGAATTCACAAGTCAACAGCATACATAAAACAGTCTAGTAAATTCACCAGCAACCTTTCTTGAGCGAAATAAACAATTAATATGATAATTAGCTACAGACCACACTACAGGGTTACATCTAACATACATCTGCGTACATAAATACATACATATGTACATCTGTGTCTTCAGTTCACATTAGCTCTCAAGTGGCGCTGCAGCCAAAATCAACTATTGCACGGATGAGTCAGTCAATGAACTTTGCTCAGCATCCAAGCACACAGCACTTCGACATGACTTATGCGCGCCCATATTCTACTAACCAGATTACTTTCTTAATTGCCTACTTTATTATCTACGTTCACATATTAAGATGATGGCGCTGAAGTAGGCAAAATACAAAAGCAAAAGCAACTTTTGCTATGCGCTGCCACGCTATTTTCTATGGCACTTAATCTTTATACAGTTGGACATGGTTTTACCCCAATCAGCTGCAGTGACAGTGGCAGCAGCAACTAGCATGAACGCAAGCAAGCAAATAGGCAAGGTTTTTGGATCACAGCAATGGTAAGCAGTAGCAACCGCAAGTAAGTAGCAGTCATCGTAATCCAAGCGGAGGATATAAGGCAAGAAGCGTCCGCTTTAATTAAACGCGCACCGCCAAGTTGTGCATGCGAAGTAGATAAGCAAGCAAACGACGACGTACGCTGCGGTACAAAGCGAGTGACATGAGCTAATTAAACTTGAGAGATAAACTAAAAGAAATAATGGCCAATGACAGAGAGGTGGGGGAAGCCAAGAAGTTAACCATTGAAACTACCACCAATGTTGGTGAAGAGTAAACAAAAAGTCAATCGTTGAAGCTGAACAGGCTGCCTTAGCAGTACGCTAGTAATAGTAGTGTAGAGCTCATCTTACATTGGTATCCCTTCAGCTAAGTCGGTTTAATGAATGCCTGCGGTAGGAATAGTAATATTAGTTACATACAGAAAAATTACACATGGGGTTGATGGCTACTTCTTATGCTGAATAAAATTTGGAATTTAATGTGTATTTTAATGAACAAAAATGTTAGTGTGAGGCGCGTGTGAGGCGTCCTCAAGTCAATCCCACTAACCCACTGCACTCTCACTCAGTACTTTTATTCACAGTGTGGTACGTGTTTCTAGCTTGTCTGTCGAATAAATGTTTTTCTTCATACACTCTCTCGTATGTTTTTTTTATTTAAGGATGTGCCTACCGCGCTCGTGAACTGGGTTCGAGGAGAGACCAGCGAGCTTCTAGGCGAATGAATGAAAAGCTTGGTGGAATGATCAGGCATCTAAAATTCAGACTGCCACATACTGTTATACATATTTCCTAGGCAGACAAAATGAAAAAAATGAAATGAATTTCTCCAGTGGTAACGCAATGCGCTCCCTGCTCTCTGCTTAGATGAGATTTCGTAATCTCGCCGAGTATAATTGGAAAGGTATGAAATGGCAACTGCGAAAATCTCAAATAATGTATACATTTCATTCCCGAGGGCTGCAAACTAAAACAGAAAAATAGCCTAAACAAATGTCAATTGAAAGTCCAACGTAGTAGCATCCAGTATTGAAAAGAATTGCGATATAGCAAGGAGTATTTCCAGAGTACTAGAGCCAAGTTGTTCATGCTAATTTATAACATCCCTAATTACCTTTTAAGAACTATACTCTCGTATTACCCAGCTTGCCACCCTTTTTATTATGGCATTAATTGCTGCTTTACCCAAGCAATTGTTTCCTTGGGTGATGATACCTAATTAAAAATGCTTTTAACGCAAACTTAATACGGTGGCATGCCAAACTCATTGGTCGTTTTACATTACAGTGAAAAAAGAAAATATCGAGAAAAAAAATGGAAAAATAGCTCTCTTTACATTGCAGCGGTTTTGGCACAGACTTAATTTGTCTACTTGCAGACGGCACACTGTGGTAAGGCGAGCTGGTACAAAACTAGCACAAGAATTGTTTTCCTAATGGATGATACTGGCTCTCGGTTTTTTTTTTAACACAATACAGTTCAAGCGATTTTAAAGCTACAACGGTAAGAATTTTAAGAGATAAAATTTGAACTTAAAATCATACCGCTAGGTGGCGCAAGAGCAAAGATATTTGAAAAAATTCTGTTTATTATTCGATTCCGCACATATATTTGTGGTATGCGAAACTGGGTGTATTTTTCTATCGATCTTCGTAATGTTTCATAAAATAAATGTGGATTAAGGTAGTGGAAAACTGTCGCAAAAGGGAAACGGAAGCTACACTTTTCCAAAAGTATTTCAGAAAAACACAAATGCATTTCAGAAAAGATTAATTCAAATGTATTTCAGAATACCGAAAATGCATTTCAAAATAAGCCAAATGTATTTTAGAAAAACACAAATGTTTTTCAGATAAACAGAAATATATTTCAGAATAGGCCAAATGTATTTCAGATAAACACATACTCGTATGTATTTCAGAATAGGCATTTTCTGAAATACTGTTGAAAAAGGTGTAGTTCGTTTGTTAGCATTTTAAAAAAAATTTACATCGAAAGTTAACCAGTTCAATAAAAGTCAATTGCTCTATAGTTTTTTCTAATATCTATCGCTTGATTGACGCGGTCAGAACCTTTATCAAGCAACCTATAGGTGTTGCCTTCGGGGAAATAAACAGGCAGAACATCACCGTCATTTCAGATTATCGGCCCATGAACGCTGTACTCGGGTTCCAAACACCAACTGTGGCCGTCAACGAACTCCAACTGCTTCGCCAGTCACGAGTACCCTGATACCCTGAACAAATGTCCAACATGCAAAGATCCACTGCGTATATCTGAGTTGTTTTTGTGCCCCTGTCAGAGCTATCCAAATTAAACCGCATTCAATAAGGTCCGACCCTGTTTAAAATGTGTGCCACTGAGTCTCCCGTTAGTTGAGCCGATCTTGCATAGTCTAACTAACCGTAAGAGCAACAACGACATTGAGCTTCAACGCAAAGCCGTCTAGCACATTTTTTGCTCATCTCCGGCTCAGTGTGTAGAATCAAACCAGTCATGTTACTAGTGCTTTCCTCTACAGGTTAACTGATATAGCTGCCTGACGCATTTCCTCTTGTCCTCTTGCGCGCTCAAGCCGAGAATCTTTTCCCCAACAACATCACTTTCACTTTTCTTTACAGACTTCAGGTCAGGTGGCACCTGACTGACCGCTACAGCCCCTTTTTGTCACATTGACCCTTAAAAGACTGACTACAACGTTTGCTTGCTATTATTTCATGATAAACAGCAGCTGGCGCCGTATTGTATGTTTATTGTATATGTGAACGTGTGTGTGGGTGTGTGTGTATGGTAAGTAGATGCCTACTGCGTGCGGGGGCTTTAGTTGTTGTTGTTGCCTGTAGCACTAATTAATCACTTGCAAAATCGACAACGCCGCAATGCACTGAACAAAAGCCACTCAAATTACCGTAATGCTCGGTAGCGCAAAATACCATCACCCACACACACACACACACACACACACACACACCCACAGACGTACAAATATTTCGGATAAGGGAGAGAATGAGGTACAGAAAATATAGAAAAACAAAAGCTCATTTTTCGCTGCAACAAACATGAACTGAACACGTAAACGTTTCGTCGCACCAACGCGTTTGCTGACTCATCCGTGTTATCTTAGACCAACTCCAAAATACCAATTCATCAGGCGCACCGCAGCTGGTAGCGCAACTGCTAGCAACCGAGAGCATAGCGAAGCGCGCTTGAAGTTGACGCACCCCGCCAGCGCAACTACTCGCAGTTATCGCCACTACACACAGTTTATCATTATTTCCACATACTCACGCCCGTCGTCCGTCCGTGTTGGCGTTATTCAAGTTCATTGCTCATTAGCACGCAGCGTTTTAGTTCTTTTCTTTCTCGTATCGCTTTGTCACTATCGTCGCCTGCTTGTTGTGCCAGCGACCTTCTCGCGCTCAGCACAGCACTTCGCACCGCTGCAATCTCAGCATTTAATTTCATTAAGTCTCACTTTCATTTGAGTTTGACGGTTATTGCTATCTCGTTCGCTGTGTTGGCCAATATTATGGCCGCCGCCATACATACTTGCTACAACTTTTATTACTGTCGCTGCTACTGTCTGATGGCGCGTCGGCGCCTTGATCTAGCCACGCTAACAGTCCCAACGACTAACCGTCACGAACGTCGTTTAAGTTGGTCGGTCTGTTTGGCTAACTGTCTGACCATTTCAGTGCCGGTTGACCGTCATTCTGCCCTCCTCAGAGTCAAATATTCGTACGTTAGTCCGTCTGTGCGGTGACTTCGTCGTTGGGTCGTCGCGCACTTGCTTCTACTGCTGCGCAACTAACCCGAGTCAGGGCCAGAACCCGCGCTAACTGCCTGCCGCCAACGTCGCCGTCGCCATCGCCGTCGTCCATCCGTGTCTGTGTCGTACCGTCGCATGTCGTGCAGTACTTGGCTGTCTGTTTGCCTGTTTGCCTGCCTGCCTGCCTGTATTGGCTTGGCTCGGTTCGGCTTGGCCTGAGGTCCCGCGCTATGCCGCATTTCACACGGTAGCGTCGGCAGCACCGACCATCAACTGCAGCAGCAGCAGCAGCAGCAGCAGGGAACTATCTGCCTGCTACGATATTCTGTGCGCCTGATACTACGCGACGAGTTAATTGGTTTGCAAACAAATTAACGTGGGCGTTGTGCGTCCTAATTAGCAGCTTTTGTAATTAAATATGCCCGCAGCCATATAGCGCATTGCACATTCACACACACACACACATTTGCAGGTTTGCGCTTATCACAACCACACGCATACAAACGCACACACACACACACACTCACCGACATGTTTGAAAACTTAATTACTACAACGCACACACACACACACACACACACATAATGACACAAAAGCATACGCAGCTCGTTGTACTCGTACATTACAACAACGACAGCAACGTACGTAGCTCTTAATGGTGCTGCTGGTGGCTAAAGACATTCCGACACACAATAATGATTCATGCGCGCACGAAGTTGTGCCATACGCGTTGGCCTGTGAGACCATCGCCCCCGCCCCTCACTGCAGGAGCTTGCCCGTACGACCGCCAGCGCCGGCACCGCGATCTGCTACTGCCATGCTTGTGCTACAGCTACACAAAAGCCCAAAATGGAAATGCATTTTAATTAGGGTTTTTATCAAGTCGGTGTCTAATGTTGGCGTAGAGTTGCCATGTAGCATTGTTTTTGAGCGATGGGAAATAAACGTTGCTTGGGAATTATGTGGGAATGTTTTGAGTTTGCATTGCTTCCAAGCTAAGTATAAACATTTTTGGTAAAGGCGAAAGCATAAGCATACGAAAAAGTTGTTACACATACCTTTCATGGAAATTATTTAATCGTATATTAACTTTGGTCCGATGTTTGTAAGTACCAGAACGAGGAAAGTTAGAGCCAACAAAATGTATATCGATATAATCAGAGTGACGAGCTGAATCGATTGAGCCATGTCCGTCAGTCCGTCTGTCTGTCTGTGTGTCTGTCCGCCTGTTTGAACGCAAACTAGTCCCTCAGTTTTTGAGCTTTTTTAATGAAACTTGGCAGTCAGATGTCTTTTTATAATTTATTAGACATTTTTCATATTTTGCTTCATAACTTCTTCATTTGCAAAAGCTAGAAGTGGGAAATTTTGCAAGAATGTCCGCTTTACTAAGTTCTAGAAGACCAAATCTTATAGATCAAAGATACATAACATAGAGCTCCAATATAACTGATTGTTCAGATATTTCATTTAGCACGAAAACCCCTCCATTTAAGCAGCTAAAGTCTTGAAATTTTGCACAAATAATTAGCTATTACGAAAACTAATTTAGCAGTGACAATTATTAAGATCGAATTAATATAAAATATAACTCATTCATTTCATCAGCTAAAGACTTGAAATTTTCCACAAATATTAACCATTATTCGGACTATCAAAATCAATAATATCAAATAAATAAAACATATGGCTCTCATACATTTCTTCCATTCATGAAAGGTATGAAGCCTTCGGCATAGCCGAAGACAGCTTTTGTTTTTGCTAGTTTTAAGATATATAAAATACCGTTTGAGCGAATGAAGAAACACTAAAAATTAAAAAAAGGCATTTTCAACTTCATCTCTTTCAATCTAGTCTACGGTTTTCGACTCGCAATGTTTCGACAGTGTTGCTTCAAAAAGGTATACAGTTGTAGACAAACGTTTTGCGCTGGGTCCGAGAAAGAGTTTTTATAGTAAATTTGTGGAAATGGCGCAAAGCATTGAAAAGTCGCTACTTAACGCTTGCAAACAACGAACGTGTTTTCGTTTTTTGTTTGCTCAAACGAAGTACTTACTAGATTTTCAACCATTAGGCACTCTCACACATTCATATTCGAGTCAAACTGTTGACAGATAAAAAAAAAAACATAAGGTGTAATTATAAGATATTAACAAAATTTCAATAAAACTATAAATTTAACATTAATTTCGCTACAATTTATAGTTAAAAAAATTGTCCTGAAGAGAGCAAAAATAATCATAAAATAGTCCCTACAATTGCTTGAATATGTTTACATTGATTGCAAAAAGCAGGGTAGATATAAATACGACCGCAGCCTAGAGTTATCTACAAAATTGTAGAGAACCACAAGAAAATCAAAATTAACTTGGATCTTGTACAAGCTAACCATATTCAGAAACGCTCTCAAAATTCAAAACAAATAAAACCTGGAAGGTGGAGTTTCAATTACTCTTAAATTTTGAAAAAAAAAAAAAAGAATAGTTTTCTCAAGCCTAAACAAATTTGAGCTGGCAACTCTACAACGACTTCTCATTTGCAGACCAACCACAGCAGCAGCACACAGCGTGAGCCAACTGTAGACCGAAGCGGTGGTGACATTGTACGGGTTGCGAGGGGTTGGGGCGCGCTATATGCAAACGTACATTCATACATCTATGTATGAACGTAAATATTCAAACATATAACAATGCATGCGAGCACACGAGGGTATGTCAATAAGTCCATGAGAACTAAACAATATAAAGGCACTTAATCGAACAAAAATATTTGCCACTTTATAGTTCCATAGAACTTGTTGGTGCCGAACGAATTAATTATTTACAATACTTTCTTAATCCTTTCCACCAAAATGACATAATTGAAAATGCTGCTGTTTTTTTTTTAATGCCCTTAGTTTACTGGTGAAAGAATGTACCTGTGTGTGACCGTCAAAAAATCCAGCAGCTCGACGTAGACGCAGGCTATACTTCGACACGGCGAAACAGAGGACAGGCAATGCCTAGTTGATGCAAATTTTGACGGACTGCGTATGCTCAAGTCAACTGCTCGTCAAAATACTTGAAGGTAGCGGCGGTCAATATGTATTGTATCTACTGGGGTGGGGGGTTAAAGGGTCTTGTTTTGATACAAGTCCGACCCTGGCAGTTTTCTTTTCTATGATAACTGAAAAGTATTATTAAATGTTTCTTGAAATATCTTAAGTAAAAAGATTTCATGCATTTTCCCAGTATGATTCTTAATCAGCAATGATACTCTTGATTTAAAATCGGTTAGCGGCTAGTAACTTATTCATAGACTGAAAGAGAAATTTGTCGCAGGCGTTTGAGGCTTTAGAATACGCAATGAGCTTTTTATATATTTCATGGAAATGGTATATTAACTTTGGCCCGATGTTTGTAAGTACCTTAACGAGAAGAGTTAGTCCCATAAAAAAATATATCGATATAATCACAGTGACGAACTGAATCGATTTAGCCATGTCCGTCTGTCTGTCCGTCTGTCTGTGTGTCTGTCCGTCTGTTTGAACGCAAACTAGTCCGTCAGTTTATGAGATATTTGAATGAAACTTGCCATTCAGAAAAGTCTCTTTACATTTTATTAGACATTTGTCGGAACCGGCCAGATCGGACGACTATCACGTATATAGGAGCCGATTGTTCAGATATCATATTTTGCTTCATAACTTCTTTATTTAAAAAGCTAGAAGTCTGAAATTTTGCAAGAAGGTCCGCTATACTAAGTTTTATAAGGCCAGTGAAAATCTTATAGATCAAAGATACATAACATAGAGCTCCAATATAACTGATTGTTCAGATATTTCATTTAGCACGAAAACCCCTCCATTTAAGCAGCTAAAGTCTTGAAATTTTGCACAAAGAATAATTATATTAAGAACTATTTTAGCAGTGAAAATCATTAAAATCTGATAAATAGAACATATAGCTGCCATACAACCGATTGTTCAGATATTTCATTTAGTACGAAAACCCCTCCATTTAAGCAGCTAAAGTCTTGAAATTTTGCAGTGACAATCATTAAGAATGAATTAATAAAAAATATAACTCCTTCATTTCATCAGCTAAAGACTTAAAATTTTCCACAAATATTAACCATTATTGGGACTATATTATAACAATCAAAATCAATAATATCAAATAAATAAAATGTATGGCTCTTATACATTTCCTCCATTCATGAAAGGTATAAAGCCTTGGGCATAGCCGAAGACAGCTTTTTTTTTACTTGTTATTCCACAATTTAAGTAATTTGCTATTGTGACTTTGTGCTCGAGTGCCGTTATGTCGTTGGTAGAGATTTTGAATCGATCTAAAGCTTTAACTAATTAATCGTTTCCAAGTGGAACTTAAGATATAAGCGACAATGCGCGCACCTAAAGTAACTGGCGCGAGCCACTTTCGTCGTTTTCCGCTTTGAATTTGTGACGTTAACTCTACTCACGCGAATATTTCTTGGATTTTGGAATTTGTAATGCATTCATGTTTGTTGCAAGATTGCAAAGGAGCGGACAAAATCACGTCTTTTGTCGATTGTGAGTCAATGTTTCCACTACGATCTTCTACAATCTTTTGGGTTTTATTAAGCGAACCAAGAAGTCAGCGAATTTCTTTCTAGGCTATGATAACACAACACGCGCAGCAAGCCTAAGTGTGACCTGGTCCAGGTTTTGGCTTTGAGGAGCCTCTGTAACTTAACATTATACACGATGAGCTCTAAGGAACTACAACACTTCCGCTCGTGCTTTATGAGAATTTGGAATTCATGGAATATTTCTCATGAAAAGTATTTAAACACTCGGTGTGACTTGTGCTGATACAATCAATCGATATTTAGCGATGACTATCTTTTCAATGTATAAAAAATACCGATCTGAAATCTTAACGTCATAGCTTTGCATTTTCCGAGTCTTCTTCGTTCATCCTCGTAACTAAGCAAGTTGATATGTAGTGTGTATGTATGTAGACGAGGTGCGAGCACACAGGTAAACTTGTAATGATGTCTGGTATGAGAACGAGCAGAGCGCCACCTCACAATGCGTCGTGAGTTTTCATTTCATTAACGAAGCAAAAAAAAAGTTGGAGAAGCTGCCGCAGCTTGGCGTGCGCTATCGGCGGACAGACGTTGCTACCATACATACATACATACATAGATATGCGTACATGTGCGCGCACACACATTTAATATTTGTGAGTGTGGATTTTGGTTGGTGGTCGAACTTTTTTTTTTTTTGTTTTACTGCTACGCCAACTAACTAAGCCGAAATGAAAACGAACGTTGCCTACCTGCTGGCGGCGTGGCGTGTTGTTGCAACAGCGACGCAGCAGCAGCAGCAGCAATAGCAGCAATAGCAACGGCAACGGCGGCGGTTGTTTCAGCAGTGCTTGGTTGTTATTGTTGTTGGCGCATTGCTGGCGGCTGGCTGTTGTGTATGGCTGTGTGTTTTTTTATTTATGGCTTTGCTCTGCATCAGCAACGTTGTTGTTATTGCTATTTGCTGCTATAGCTGTTGCAATTGCAATTGCAGATTGACTGCATGTTGTTGTTATTGTCGTTCAATTCAATTTGTGAAAAGGGCCCAATTAAAAAGCCACAACAATTAACGAAGTGAGTTAACTTGGCATAAGTGGAAATTTAATTGGCAACAGGAAAATGAGCATTTTGTTGCACTAATGAACACTAATGAATGAAAGACAACAACGTATCAACGAACGAACGAGCGAACGAACGAACGAACGAAGTGAAGAGCAAGCGGCAGATGGGCAGACGGGCAGACGGGCGGTAAGTTGAGAGAACGAGCCAGCCAGCCATCAAGCCAGCAAGCAATTTTAACCCAGCAATGCGCGGTGTGGCGTCGGGGCGTGTGGCAAAAGACATGAATGTTTATGTTATGATACGCGTTAGAGATATGAAATGTGCGGGGCGGCGGCTGTTGGCTGGCGCAGAGTGCAGGGACTGATGGGTGTATTGATGTGTGGCATGAATGGGAGGGCAAGGCAAGGGGCGGCACAGCACGGCACGTATAGGAAGCAAATGGAACGGTTAATGAACGAACAAATGTTGAATGTGGCCATCGCTGTTGTTGCTATTGTTGTTGTTATTGTCCGCACCTTCTTGTTGTTATTGCTGTATACTACGACTACTTCGACCTGTTGCTGTTGTGCCTTCAGTTATTGTTATTGCTGTTATTGTTAAGCTGAAATTTGTGTGTTGGCACTGCAACGCATCGGCGACAGCTCGCTCTACTTCACACACACACGCACACACACACTCACTCCCTCGCGCGCTCATCACAACTCTACACTCAGTCAGTGTCAGAGTCAATGGCGACGACATACGCCACCCGCATCGTTGGGGTGAATGCTGCCACCATTTTTTCAGCTCGTTAGTACCGTTTCGTTCGTTATGTTGCCGGTTGTTGCCGCCGGTGTTGCCCTGCTATGTTGCTGCACTTCGCATTGTTATTGCTGTTGTTGTTGCTTGTTTTTTTTTTTGTTAAATAATAATAAACAAGTACAATTTGAAGGGGTTAAAAGTAAGCAATTAGTTGGATTTTCGAATAGGCGCACAGCAACATGCAACAAGGCGATTTGCTGACTGGCTGGCTGACTGGATAGCTGACTGCCTGCCTGCCTGCCTGCCTGCTGCTTGCCTGCCTGCCTTGCCTTGCTGCTTGACGCTGATATTTAACGACGAACGAGCTGCAAACTGCCTGCCAGCTCGCTAACTCGCTTGTTTGTTAGCTGGCTGACTCTCTGACTTGCCGTTGGCCGTAGCGCACCAAAAATTACAACAACAACAGCAACCGCACTAGTGCCCAAACTCTGCACAGTCAGGGAAGGAGCCAACGAGCGAAGGAGCTGCGCGCTGGCAGTTAGCAGAATGAGGAAGTTCATTAGTGAAAATTCAGTCTTTAGTCTTTTGGCACATAACGTGGCACAGCATAGTGGGGAAAGAGATGAGAGTGTGTGTGGCAGCTAAAACGCTTACCTGTCGGCATCTGCCGGCTGCTACCAGACACGCTGGCCAACGAACCAACGAACCAACCAACCTTTCAAACCAACCAACCAAACACACAGCACACCATACATTCGGCCACATTCTCAAACATTCGGGGCAGCTAAGCAAACACACAGACAGCAGACAAATTGGGTGAACAAAGCAACTAGCAGCCAGCGAATAGCGGCACGTCTGCCCGTACGATGCGCCAGCACAACGCTACAAACGCCACAGCGCCTTCGAGTGCCAATATGTAGTCAACCAACGAATGAAGCACATGTGTATGCTCGCAGCGGCAGCAATGTCAATGAGCGTGCGTTTTTCGGCTATTCGGAGTCAACCGATAGACAACAACGAGCACATCAGCTAGTCGTCGTTGGGAAACAAAAAGTCGGCCAACTATTTAGCAAAGAAAAAAACAAACAAAAAACGAACGAAATAAACGACACACCGCCATTCAGTGCGGCAGTCAGTTAGTCAGACAGGCCAACAGGCAGACCGACCGACCGAACTGCAGCAAGCCAGGCGAGTCGACCGACAGGCGGCAGGCAGCAAGGCAACCCCGAGCAATTAATTGCCGGGCAAATACAGATCTACAAATATAAAAACAGGCGCATAAATGGCGCGCCAAACGAGCGACACATACATACATACATACATATGTACATATGTACATACATACAACATTTAGTTGTATGAAAGGCAGCAAGCAAGCAATCTTTTTAATTGCCCATAGAAAAAATCTTAAAGGCAAAAGATCTCTTCTACGCTGCCAATTATAGAAACCGCTCCACTGACAGCCATCCTCCTCGTATATCACTATCGCACACACACACACACACACACATACACACCACATACAATCACTCGCATACAAACACTGTTTGCTTATCGAACAAAAAGCAAACAAAAATGAAAAAAGAAAAAAAAAAAAAACGCAATCAACAAGCAAGCAAGCAAGCAATCATTTGATATCCTTTTTGATAGCGCAAATTAATTTAATTGACCCTGATTTTTAACAAGCGCACAGAATGTAGCAGCAAGTTGCTATTAAAATGACAAATAAAATGCAAAAGCAACATGCAACATGCAACAACAACAAATACTATGCACATCTCCGATTGCTCTCTATGATTTTGGGGCAATTTGCGAAAATGTCTGCCTCGTCTTTTTTTGGTTTTTTTTTTTTTGTAGACAGTTTGCAAGTGGCGTTTTTTTTTTTTGCAAATTGGCGTTTTTCGCAAGGATTAAAATCTAGCTGGAAAATAGGCGCACAGCAAACAACGAAAAGTGGTAAGCAAAAATATCAAAAAATCAACGAAAGAGCGAAGCGCAAAATGTAGCAGATCATTGATTGTAATATTTCAAAGGCAACGTAGTTGTTGTTGCCTTTTGTTACCTTCCTAATTGAATCAAAGTTAATAAAAGAAGATATTCTATTTTTTGTTTTGTTTTTTAAACAATACACTACGCCATGAAGCTACAAAACCTACCCTCGAAGTGGAAGAGGTGGTTTGCGCGCGCGACAAAGAAATTTCGAGTTTCAATTACATTAATTGTATCTAAAGGTGATTAAAGAAAAAGGTAAATTTGAAAAAGGACACCTACAAAAAGGAACGTGCAAAAGGATCAGTGCGTTGAATTAATACACAATAGGCACATTAAGGCAAGTGTGATGCTATTATGTAGGAAACAATTGTTTGAAGGAGAAGAAGAAAGTTTTCTTTTGATGAAGTTTTCTGTTCAAGAGCAAAGCATGTCCTTGGCATTGTGTATGCCTAACTAATATCAATTATCGTATTTGTTGTCGGGGTTTTTTTTTTTATAAATATATTTAGCGATATTTTAATCGTTATTTGTCGATATTTATCGATATTGATATCGATTTTTTACAGTATCGTAACTGACAGTTACTGGTTACTTTAGTTATGTTGCACTTATACATAAAGATTATCGATAATGTTATCGAATTTTTTAGCTATTTATCGATATTACTAACGACAGCTAACAGCTATAGATATGTATCTTTCTTCATTTTGCGCCTATCCTATGATTTATCGATAATTATCGGTATTATAATCGGAAGTTTCGATATTTATTGTAATTATTATCGATAACTATCAATGTCATAATTGACAGTTTGAGGGATTTTCTTTTTAATCTATGTCCGTATAAGTATAAATTTATCGGTTTATGTAGAATTCATAGCTATCGATATCAATAATTATAGCTTTATCCTGATAATTATCTTTACCGAAAAAACTTTCTACGAGTATATGTATATCCAGTTATTGACTCTATTTGGGGATTAAATCATATCCTTTATCTTTATCAAGATTGCTAACGAAACTTCGATTGCAAACACGATGTTAGATAATTATAACCTACATACATACATTCTCAGTATCGACTTGGATATCTATATTGTTGTTGCTATTGTTATCGACTTTTCGATTGTTATCGTCAGCGTAACACTCATCGGCAATACCGTTCTTACGGTAACATCATGAAATATTCCGCAAAAATTGTTGAGTATATTGCAGATATAAGTTCAGTTCGCTGCAGTAGCTTAGAATCGACTTTCTCGGAGGTGTCCACATGCATTCACTTAAACTCCTTGGATGGATTAAAAATTGGCATTATTCAGAAAAGATCTGTCGTCTTTCCCAAACAACGTTCTTTGATGACTTTGAACGACTCCGTCCTTCTAATAGTTTAAATATTAAATCCAAACATCTGACACGCCAGCAAAGCTCGTGTCTAGCACATGGCGATCGACACAATGTGCACTCTGGTGTTCCACGAAATGATAGGACAGACAAGTTCGCTTGGATAAGATACGAAAAGGGATAATAATTCTTAATATCAAAGCTACTTTGGTTTATTGACAGAAAGCAACACAAACACAGTTATTTGGCATCAAAGTGGATCTTCGAATATCGAAATTTAAACGTTTTCTTTTACGAATAATCACTTACCATAGTCTACTCCAAAAGCTCTGGAAACTTGGAGTTTTGGCGACTTTTGCGGACATGAGCTATTAATTGAGAGAACAAATAAACTTTTTGATGTGCTTTCTGCCTTTCGAAAGGGTGAAGAGTTTGAATAACACTGCAGATGAAACAACGCACACACCAATAATGACAAAAAATTTCCCTTAAATCCTCGGAGTGCAATTCTCCTGAAAAAAAAACATCAAACTTCACAATCTTCTTGGAATGCTCGTGTGTCTGATTTGAAAAATTGATTTCTAGCTTAGCAAATTGGTAGTCTCACCAGGCGCATATAATCCATAGATAGTTGAGTCATTGGAAAGAGGAGTCGAAGTAAAACTACCCTCATTAGCACACAATTTTGAATTCGTAAACTGGAATCAGAGTAAGAGTAAATACCAAACAGCGAAATGCATTTTTTTTGTTCATATTTTGTTTATTGGTTTTCTTAAGAATTTCTTACAGCATGTTAGTTGGAGAATTCTATCAGGCGCGTATGAGAGATGAGTGAGTTACTTGAAAATATAGTTTTCTAAAATCAGTTGTTGAATCGGAAAATTGAAACCAATAACTAGCTAACACTTGAGAAGCCGAAAGACGACAGAAATTTGGTGGACTTTTCGTTGAGTTACCGTCGCTAGAAAATTACAATCATATAGAATATAATCGAAGTATGCATTAGGGGGTTAAATACATAAATAATTACAAAAAATTACGCCTGGTTGGTTTTAGGCAAGCAATAGAAATTTTGCGATTGTGATGTTTCTGCTAAAAAATCAGTTTTTAACAACTTCTGCATCACATAGAAGAAATTTACTGCCAAAGAAAAAAACATAAATTAAATATTTTTGGTATGTTCGTTGAGCTAATTTTAAGTATTTTTTTTTATCAGCTAATAAGGTAATTGGAGAAGGATAACAAGAATAGTAGAGCCCGCTGAGCGATAAGTCAATTTATAAAATAAGTGGAACAACTCCTATAAGCACAAAATCCTTATTAGGAAACTGGAATCAAATTAACAAAATCTCAGACATTTCTTCTCTTTCATTTTGTTATCTATCTTCACATGGCTTGTTTATTCATTTTCTTATAATCTTTTTCTCTCACTAACAAAACCTGTTTAGGATTGCACAGCAGGGTAATTGGAGAATTTAATTAGGCGCTTATGAGCGATAGAAAGGCTAGCGAAGTAGCTAAAACCAAACCAACTACCAACTTAAGAGCCGAAAATCTTATTCGGAAGAAATTCAATTTTTTCCCAATCTAAATGAGCATTGGGAATTAATTTCCAGCATGTTAATTGGATGATTCTAACAGACGAGCAGCATTAAAAGGCGGTATATAAAATCAAGGAAACAAAGAAAATGTTTTTATTCTTTTAAAATGAATGCAAGCGAAAAGAGTTGGCAAGACAATGGAAAAGGCATGCAACAAGCGCAGCAGGGGGTTATGATCTTTGTATAAACATAACTACATATATACACAAAAATAGTATATCATTCTCACTCAACCAACCCTTATTTCTCGACAAGATCGCTTTTGTAATATTTTTAAAGAATGTAGAGGACGGCTCTGAAATTTCGTTTGAATTTTTCTTTGATACAAAGGCCAGTTACAACCATTTCACATGAAATTGAAAAAAAAAAACACTCGAAACAAACACAATTTCCTCTACTTTCTAATGAAAAATCAGTTAGTGCTAAGTTAGGCTTTTTTTGAAGCCAATGGCATTAAAAATGGATAAGTCAGTCAGTCAGTCAGTCTGTAATTTTTCTGCACCCGCTCAAAATCGTCTACTTCAAATCTTGTCTTTCTTTACGCTGCTCGAAAACGAACTCTTACTCATTTTTTTTTTCACTCTGTTTACTTTGTGTATTTAAATTTTGTAAATTAATTCTTTTTGATTGTTTAATTTGATCTTTCCCAGCATGCTAATTGGATTGTATTAGCAGGCGCACAGAAAAACCAATTCAGTAATAAATTTAGCATAATGCAAATACCAAATTGAATTCTTAATGAATTTGAATTGTTGAGAAATGTGTTTCAAGGCATTCTGCATTTGCTTATGAGTTTAATCGTTTGCTTCTTAATATCAGCTACTGGCTAACTAACTAATTGGATGATTTCATTAGGCGCAAAGAAGAGTTAGCTAGCGTACCCAATTACTAACTTATTGATATGAAAATGTTTGCTGCAAGCGCTTCAAAGACGAGGAAGTTGAATTTTTCAGCAACAATAGAAATTGTAACAAAAAAATAGGATAGCAGAAATGAAAAAAAAAACATGTACATATGTATATACTTAAGAAAAATGCGCTTACCTTGTAAAAAACTGTAATACGTCATAAATCATGGGAAACGAAATTTTATTTTTGGAGAACACACAACTTATTTTACACTTTTAAAGATGATACAAATTTCATTTTGATCGCGCTAATCGGCTTATAAGAATCGATTAATCAGTCTTTTAGAAAACGGCTCTAAAGTAAGCAACACTTCCAAATGATTTTACATATTTTCAACAACGATTTTTAAGAATTCAATCACTTTACTTGTTTTACATAGTTTTGGCAAAAATGTAAAATGTAAATTACATAGTTTGACCAAGCGCGCAGCAGAATTCAGAACAGTACACTTTTTATTCTTGGGTTTACAACTTTTGTTGCAGGCACGAAATATACGCAAGAAAATTGAGATATGCGAGAGACTTTGTCGAAGGAAAATACGGACAGGAAAACAGAAACAGAGAAAAATTGGATGGGAAAGTGCGGTTGAACCGTAGAACAAAACAGTCTCCTAACAAAAGAACAGGCTAACAGAATTCTTTGAAAATGAAAGAAGCAACAGGAAAACTCTTGCGCGCTCACAGAAGCGTTGGAAAATTGTATGAAAATTTGCTAGCAAACACAAAGTAATTATCAGCAGAAATGCATTGCTGCCAAAACTACTGAAAGGCATGAAAACTCAACGAACTACCTCGATTTTCAAGAAACACTGATTTTTAAAAAAATAATAATAATGCATTTATCAATTGCCAGCTCAAATTACTAACGACCTTCGTGGAAACTGCCAGTACCCTATTTATTTTCAGCTTGCATCTATTCCAGGAAGGATCGATTGTCTAGCCTGTCCCAAACACAATGATACACACATACAACGTACAACTATAAATAGTACTTTAGAAAAGCCGTAAGTTGTAAAACGCTACTAAAACTGCACAGTCAGTCAGACAATTTTCTTTAACAAAAGAATTTTCATCGAATGTAACAGGACAACAGAGCATTATGGAAACTCGCAGGGGTTGGGAAAACTTTTAGGGCAACTGAAAAGAATTTGTAGTCTTCAAAAGATTGTTTCGACACAAATACTACCTGTTGAGCGAAAGATGTGAGAGAAAAAGAGTAAATGGTAGTTGTGGCATTGAAATGGCTGTGCTCTTCTAACAATTAAAATAATCTTTATAATAACGATGACCCTTGACTTGTATAGATTTTCCGAATGCTTGTTTGTAAAGAAGAAGTTTAATATGCTAATAGACAAATTCTATGGCTCAAAGACACGTAAATGACTCAACATTTTTCATTTATCTTTTATTGTGAGTGGTGAGATTTATTTGAGCAATTTTTGCAGGATTTCAGAGCTTGCAACACTCCATGTGAAACATATAACCGGATAATCGAAGAAAATTGTCTGACGTTTCCTGTTGCTATCTTTCAATTATTTTTATGAAGAGAAAAAGGTTAGCCATGGGAAGTCATTATTCATCTACATTGACATGTGCTGGCGATAAACAATGACAATTTTCTTGTTTTTGATATAAGAAAATCCTTTTGTGAAATTCAACTCGTGAGAAAATTTTGCTCATTACCTACTTGTGCCGCAAACGTGGTGAGAAAATTGTGTTAATCTTTGAAATATGAGATATCGAAGCTAATAGATGAACAGAAAAAAAGAAAGGTAGGAAAAATCGTAGACAAGGATTTGAAAAGAAAATGCACAGAATATTTCACACGATTCGGCGTACACATTGTTAAAGATCGATACTCTGAAGTAAATAATAGAACGTGCGAAAGGAAGGTAGCCTAAGAGTAAATAAATTGCCATGAGAACGAGAAGACCAACGCAAGGATCATTTTTTGTTTCAAACAACAGAAGGCACTGGCACATAGCTCTGTTGTCTTTTTAACATGAGTAAGTACATAGTATGTTACCTGTATCTGAGAAAATTTGAAGATTTTGAGGCTCAATGGAGCGTGAGAAATATTTTGTATTCATTGAGGATTCTCGCTTTTTCTCACGTGCCGTGAGAAATTTTGACTCACATATGGAAAATCAATCAACAAAATAAGCAGGAACGCAGAAAATATCGCAAGAGGAAAGGTCGTTGTGGTTTTTTTTTTTTTTTTAAGAAAATGACTTTCTCAAAACGTGTATTTCGACGGTAGATGAGTGGTGGACCGTGAGAAAGATTCTGCCCGTGGTTTTGTTTGGGAAACAAGTTAGCAATGTAAACAGGAACGCAGAAGCTAAACTCAATACGTAAGGTAATCTACGAAAAGAAAACGCATCACAAAGAAATCACATTGAACGACGATTTTTTTACACGCGCTGTGAGACAAATTTAAGAATGTTTTTAAAAGTGCTAAAAACGAATTTGCATAAGTTTTGAAAAATGAGTTACCAAAATAATCAGGTGCACAGCGCAAACAGCAGGTTGAAAGGCTTAGGAAAAACATATTTTTCGCAAGGAAAAATCTTTAGTGTGTTCTGAAGTATTGAAAGACTGTGAGAAATGTCGGGTTAATTCTTTATCCATTCAACCAATTTAAGTTTAAACTTCAATGCCCACGTATCCTGAGAAACCTTTAATTATGTGAATTTACAAAATGAGTAACAAATAATACAAACAAATTTCAGAACTGTGGGAAACAAAAACTGCATAACAGCACACATTCCTAGTCGTGAAAAATATTACTTTTTTGTCGCACGTGTCGTGTGAATTATTTGTTTATTTTAGAAGATTGTGAACAGAGACACAGAAAATATGGCCAGTGGAAAAGTAAGTTAAAAGCCTATTGCACAGAGAAATACGTTCTAGTTAGTAGCAGGTACCAAAATTAAAAGGCACATGAATGAGAAAAGGGCGCAAGACAAAATATACAACAGTGATCCTTACAAATCTTTTGGGAAAATATATCTATGAAAAGATGCTGAACAGCAAAGAAGTTTAAACAAAACTGCCATTAATGCAACTCGAACAAAGGATTTCAATAGACCGTGAGAGCCAAATTGTCTTAGGCCAAAATGTGTCCCTCGTATTTATTTACGATTGTTTCAGATCATAGCATGTCTGCTAAATATAAATGAAGACTAAAGGTCGAAAGCGGCCAAAACTCCTCAAATAACATTTACACATTCGACCGTGAGAAGTTTACTGCATTTTTACTATACTTACTTTACTATAACGATACGAATCGATGAAGTTCGATCATGAGAAATTTTTGTTTACTTTGCGAAAATAAGATAGCAGCATCGCCAGGCGTGCAGCAAATACGATAGGGATGTAGAGGATGCTAGGCCTACAAGAAATTACAGGAAAAACAATTTTTTACCTGCGCCATTTTTTGCTTGTCATTTACTCCGACGACAGGCACACAATATTGAAATATTTTTTTTGATTGTATTGTGAGAAACTATTAAAATGACGACAGGTCGAAGGTTCAAAGAATTTTTTCAGAAAATTTTCTCTTAAAAGCAGTTTCGGTTTGTAGCTGGAAAAATAACTACAAATTAACAAGAAATTCACTACAATGAGTTCACAAAAATGCTGTGGGGTTACAAACGATTTGTGTCTTGTACAGCGGTACCTTTTATTTTGACGGTGTGTTTAGTTCATCGCAATAAGTCTAAGTGATGAACGAGAAAATCGTATTTTGAATAGTGAAGAAGAAATGCAAGTCTGAAATCAAAGATACTTATTGAAAAATTTAGCGGAAAAGGTAACTGGAGAATTTTGAGGAAATAATCTTTACTACTTTTTAATGACTTGTTTCAAAGTATTTCTTTAAAAAAGAAAATAAATTTGTATTGTGCCGCTAGGTGGCGCAAAATTAAAAGAAATTGTCCAATAAGAGCTATTCGGGCCAGTCGGAATCGGGATGTATAAATCCCTTCTCCTTAGTCTATTGTTAGTTTCTTCAGTTCCGTGAGGATCAGAACTTATTATTTCCTTTTCGGAGAATCAGAGACAATACTTTAAAAACAAAAATAAATTCTCGCTTTCGATCTATAACAATGTCTTTCATTCCGATTCTGACCAAATTTTTTGGAATAGAAAGGCAAAGCAGGCCTGATTATTTCCAACGTGAAAGATGGTGATGAGTGTTGGTGGGCGCAATCTCTTACAAGGTACAATGCCGAAATAAGGCTTTCTAGTTGCTCGCCGGCAACAATTGAGGCACAAATAAAGAAACTCGTTATTAGATGCATCGTTAAGTTCTTTAAAAATCTTGAGCCCAATAATTTTTATTGTCTCCTAAGCAACTTTAGAAATAACTTCCATATTCTGCGGTTGCAGGAAACATGCGACGTACCTAAGCTCTTTCAGGCCACTAGAAGTGGTGAGGAAGTACCCTCCTAAAGAGCACCCAACGGGAGTTCCATTTACAATTTTTGGGTATACTCTTAAACAGACAATGCTTCTGTCAACGCAGCGAGCGTTGGACTACAACCGATGGCAAGGTCCTTCAAGCCACAATTGCATTACAAATGCTCAAAAGCGCTTCTAAAGTTTGCTAAGTCGTAACTCTCGATTTTAGTAGGACAGTGCACTCTGCTCGACCCTGTCGCTTCGGTACATTTAGATGGACTTCGCTGTTCATTCCGTGCTATATTACCAAGTTTTTGCGAAACATTAACCGCACGGCTGCTACAAGAGCCAGAGAAACTCTTTAAGTCTGACATTATTTAATAAACAGCGCCGGATACTCTTAAAGCAGCTTATTCACAAATACTTCGAACTAGAAATCTCTAACGAGTCGATTCAACACAGATGAGGGACGTGGCAAGTTTCCGGAGTATGAAAGAATTTTTTTTTTTTAGGATTGGAAGAGATTAATTATCAGATTGCATGCGGTGTCACAAATAGTAGCAGTATGGACTGCCCTAAAATCTAACCTCTCAGATTCGTCTGATTGCCTGCTAAACCGAATGTAGCGTACTTTTCAGCCGTTAACACAAACGTATGTATGTCGTGCAGAAAGGACGTGGGAAAATACTATGTGTGTACAAAACGAGAAAAAGAAGATTAAGTTCGCTCGCCTTCACGTTTTCCCAAACAACCACTTGTTGCACTGATTGCACAGCGTTTTCACACATCTACACTCAGAACCAAAAAGGATGTCTGCCCATCAACGAATGCTGAGTTGGCTCTCAACACTAATTGCGGGCAACTTTGCCATTACGAAAAAATACGTTAGAAAATTAAAATATTAACGGCTAAGAATTTTTATTTATTTTTTTTTTTTTTGCTGTCTGACTGATTGTGGGAAAAAATTCCTCTGCTGAGAAATAATTTCATAACCGTCAAAAAAAAACGACATTTTCATTGCAAGGGCGTGAGAATTCTGACCAAATTTTGTTGATTTACTCAAAATTTCGCCCAGGCGCACAGCAAAAAGAGTTGCTGTGTGCGATTGCAATAATATGTAATAATATGACAGCTGTTGTTTTAAAGCAAACGCAGGTACAACAACACAAAAGTAACGAAAAGTTGGTATCAAATTCCCATAATGTAGTATTTACGTGTGTGAAGCAAAACTGATCCTTTTTTAAAATGCCATCGTGCTGAACGAGCTGCGGTGTGTGTGTGTGTGTGTGCATGTTTGAGCGCTGTGTGGGCAGCGTGTGAAAAAATTTAACTGATATTACTGTTCTGCAGCGTGAGAATTATAATTTTTTTTTGTGTTTGCTGTTGGGATTTAACTGCGAACGATCGCGCACGGGACTTGGCTTGGGACAAAAATGATCGTATTTCACGCTTAACAAAATAGTTTACAGAATCAAGTGGTTTTTTTATCGTTTTTTTTTTTGGAATGCTCGTTGTTTGTTGTTGTTTGTGACATGGTGGGAAAAATTGCTTTTAACTGAATTTGTTTTTTTTTTTCTTTTTTTGAAAAAGTGCGTGAGAATTTTGGCTAAATTTAGATAAACTCACGCAGCGAAGTAACAGGCAAACAGCGCGTTCAGTTGGCGCCTGTGAAATGCAAGCAAGGATGTCTCGTTGAAAATGTATGCAGAGAGCAATACTACACACATACATATGTTACATACAAACGTAATTTATACACACAGCAGGTAAAATGGCATGAGCTAGCAATAAGCAAGTGCTAGTAGGCTCGTGGGAATTTGCTGCATTCGAAAAAAAAGAGAGAAAAAATGGATGAAAGAAAAAAGTACAGATTTTTAAAAGATTATTGAAACACGAGCTCAGGTTTCAAGTCGTAAAAAATGCAGCAAATGACAGCGACGACAAAACTGCTTTGTACTAAATTTTCAAAAATACAATAACGAAAATTTCCCAGTACATCTTTGTGAGGCGTCATAAAAAAGTGAAATGAATGGACGGACGCCTCCTCCTGCGCCAGCCATAAAAAACACACGTGAGAAGCGTTTTTAAAAAATGACGTAATTTGACTTGCACACGAATAGGCGCGCAGCGACAACGATAGGCGCTGAGCCTCGGCGGCGAACGAAAAATTAACGATACAACTGCCGGCGACAGGATTAACGACTGCAGCTGAAATCGACACTTGTTGCAGGCGTGCTGTGCTGGCGAGGATCAGTGAGTGAGTGCAACAGGAAAGCCATACAATAACCGAAAGCCGTTAAAAAATAAAACGATTAAAAAGTGATAAAAAAAAATGAGAACAAAAAGCGTTTTTGGTAAACGTGAAAAAAAATTACTACGCAGCCTAAAAAAAACCGTGTGAATTTCCAAGTAAGTACCTGCGTGTCGTCGCGAAGAGAACGTGAGAAATTTTGTGAAAATGTTAAATCACAGCCTACCAAAGCAGTAGGCGCGCAGCAAAGGAAGGCAGGATACTGGGACAACACTTGTTGTAAAATAAAATCAATTTCCAGCTGAAAGCAAGGAGCTATACAAAAAAACAAAAAAAACAAATGCAAGCAAGCCAAAATTACAATGCAGCCATGGCAAGAAGCCGCAGACATCAGCTGCCGCAGCGGAAGTGCGACGATCAGACGAGATCGACCCACCAACAATCACAGCCAAAGAAATAAATCAAACTGAAAGCGAGCGGAAATGCAGTTAATTGCAGGAAATGAATGAAATTAAATGAGCAAATAAAAGAAATTGTTAAAAAGAAACAAACAATATAAAAAAAAAAAAAAACAGATGCAACTCGTTGCTCGTCAATGAAAACTCATTAAAAGCCGGAAATATTGTTGCTTGAGCGCCGGAAATCACTTGAGCAGATGCAAGAAGAGCCTGCGCGCATTTGGCAGAAGGCAAATAAAATTAAAAAAAAAAATGTGCTACTTCGGTGTATATTTGACGTGTGTTGCTTTATATAGTGAGGAAGCTGAGTGCGTGAGAAAATTGTGCAAATAAAAAGAATTCAATGTAGTTAGCTCAGCAGGATAACAGAAAGCGTGCGCAGCAACAGCGCATTTCAACTTGTTGCATTTCTTGTAAACAAAAAACACAGAAAAAGGTACACATGCTATTTTTGTGTCTGAACGCGTGGGAATACCGACAAGAATGCAATAATCACAGCGAAAATTTCAACAGGACAGCAGAAGGAATGCGCAAAAAGACGGTTTATAAAATATTTTCTTACAGTAAGAGATAAATTAAGTACAAACATTTGAATACCAAAAGCTATGATGAGTAACTGTGCAAGAGCATTTATGGAAGTCTTTTGTAGGTAGAAAGACAATGACAGACGACAACACTAATCGCGATCAACTGAGCGAATAAACTTAAAGCCTGATCTACGGCAATGTTGTAGATAAAGTGAACAGTAATTTTTGTTTTTAAATATATTTAAAGCTATAAATAGAGAATATTAAACGTAAAATATAAAGGTCCAGAATTAGTTAAAAATTATCACTATAATTTTCGTAGGAGTTATAAACGTGTTTCGATAATGATTATGGGTGAAAAAAAATTTGTGGAGTTATGATTAAATATTATTTTGTAATTTAAAAGTTCTTTCATAAAAAAAAAAAAATGGAAATAAATTTGAATAGGTAATACTTATTAAACACAATTTCGAGTCTAGTTCAAGGTTTTCTCAAGAATCTTTTGGCACTCGTTTGGTACCAGTTGGAGACCAGTTGAATACTGTTACGGGTTTAGTTCAAGAGCATTTCGGGATATATTAAGTACTTTTCCGGGACAAGTTAAGAATAAGTTAGAAACTAGTTCAGCACTTTATAGGAGCCATTTCGGACCTAGTCTGAGAATAGTTAAGGACTTCAAGTCTAGAGTTAGTGACTGGTATCGCATAAGGCCTGAATTAGGCACGAAAAATAGTATTGAAGTAGTCTGGAAATATTTATGAACAAGATTCGCCTATCAACGTTTAAAAGAAGAACTTTTTAAAACGCGTATTTTTTTCAAGAAGCCATTTTAATATCATTATTTCATCGGGATCATCATCAGGGGTATTCGGGATCTGTTGTATTTGCCATTGTATTTTGTATGTGGTTTTTATAGTAAATGAAGTAAAAATCCAACAATAAAATATACGTTTCACTTCAAATACAATAGTGCAAGCAAATACAATAGATGGACCCTGCTATAAATGTGGTTTTTCTTTTGTAAATTTCTCACAGCCGATCACAACAAAAAAGATGAATCGTCGAATCATCTACAAATACGTTAGTCGAATAAATAGATATTTATTTGTGTGTAGTATTAAAGATTATCGTTTGTCTAAGCAATTTTATTTTTACATATAGTAATACAAACTTATATTTTAGTTTTTTCGTCTCTTCGCGGCAAATTACCCGCTTTTGTTTATTTCTTGGTGACACATACATACATACACGTATGTACTCATAAATCAGCCGTTCGTGAAATTTTACAATGACGTGAAGACAGATATTACAACGGGGTGTGCTCGCGATTTACTTGTGTAAATCCGAATTCGTTGTAAAAATAGTAAATATTTCTACGAATACAACTGATCCCGAATACCCCTACTGTGTTGTCATCGAAAATTCTTCGAATCGCCATGACCAAATTGTTTGTAGCTTTCTATTAGAAATACAAATGAAGATCTCAACGCTCGTAAAGCTTAGTTAGAGGAATTCACTTTGGGTTATTTTAAGAATTTCTGAAGTTCAAATGTAGGACGAGTGAAGTGTGGGTCTTAATCAAATTGGTAAGTGATCTGTGATTGCAATAACGTTATGGGTCGTTCTTTCTAAAAATAAGGGCGGCCATTCGTATACAAAACTTTAGATTGTTGGATTTTGACCGTTTGGATAGTCATCCCACCGTTTTTCAAGTAAAGGTTCATAGAAATTGGAATTTGTGAAATCATACAGTTATTTGTGGTATGAGACAGGTTGCCGGCCAGAGACTGAGATTGTGTACCAACATTTCTTCTTACAAGTGTGGGATATATGAAATATTTGTTATTTATTACACCTCGGCCCAAAAGTAGAGCAAGCTACAAAATGTAAATAGTAAAAGTAAAAGTTTGTTGGTTTGACTTAAATCCTATGTTTATAATATAAATATTCATCTAACAACCTGTGAAAATGTTCTTACGTGAAGACAGTTCTTCATTATGTCTTATCGGCTGCGAACATAAACTGAGCCTACAATTAGATATTTATCGTTATTTTTCGACGAGCAAATGAAAAATTGCGTTTACATGACCATATACATAGATTTTATTATATAGTACATTTATGATTGTAATTGTAATTATAATCGATTTGTGTTGAATATTAGTGATACAAAATCTTTGTTGAAACGAATCCATTTACGAAATTTTCAGCCATGCAATCTAACAATAAGGGGTGAAAGTTCATTATTAGGAGTACATAAAAGCAGAGAGGTTCGAGAGAAATGTCATATCTAACAATAAGCAAAAACGGTAATCAGTTTTCCAAGTGATCACAGAAGAACTAGCAAACACCTACAAACACACGTGAGCTGGTCATATGTACTCAATTTAAAAGAAATTCTATACAAGAAGTGAAGGTCATGAGTTTCCTTCTTAAAAGTAAGAAAAGAAAAGGGAAAATAAGAAATGCGGCACAAGGAAATCCATACATTTTAAAGAAATGAAAAAATGTAAAACAAAAGCAGCCTAAACTGGTGCTGGAAAAGGTAAGCAACAAAAAAGGTGGATGATTTCCCAAAACATGCAACAAAAAGAGGAAAGAAGGCTTGGAAAAAGGAAAGTGGGAGAAAGGTTTTTCACTAGGCAAACATAAAAATAGAAAGTCAATAAAAATATGAAAACATCTACGAATATTACACTTTAACCCCCCGTCAAACACGTATTCTGAAACCTCCGAACAAACACATATACATATACATATATACACAGTCCCCTATACGTTTTCATGCATTTGTATGGCAAAAAGGCTATCGTAACTTTGATTTTCTAAGTATTTTCGTATATTATTTTGGTCTTTAGACTTAATGTAAAATAATTTTTATTTTTTAATTTTACCAGTGGTTATGACAAATAAATTTAATTAATTTAATAAAAAGAAGTCTGATGTGGAAATGTGGTGATTTCCGAAATAGTACTATAATTTCTACCATTAAAAAACTGTTGTTGTTTTTTCACAAAAATCTTCCATAAACTGGCCTTGAGCTCAATAAAAATTGTGAAACTAACATTTACTAGGCCAACAGAAAAATAAACAAAAATTTATTTTTATTTTTTATTATTATTTTTTTTTTATTCATTTTGTGGAATGCATGAAAAATAAGTATAATCAACTTTAGAATGTTGTTGGCACACAGGATTAGTGCATTTGGTGCAGTAAAAACGCAGCTTTTCATCTTGTGTGACACAAATTCTGCAATCTTTTCTGGAACTCAGTGTACTATGGCCGCTTTGTTGGTTAGGCAGCATGTTGCTGGGAATATTCAACGGCCTTCCAAAGAAAGATTCAATGGCCAAACGGGTTGAATGTTTTCCCAAAATACGGCTGTTGTTCATGCAATTTTCAGTATTATCAAGCACCAATTGTTTACGCAGCAGTGTTCAAGAACAATCGTCGCTTCTCTTTTCTGGTTCCTTCTAATCCCATGACGTCTATCATGTTGCAAAAAAATGCTAATGGCCAACGTCTGGTGGAGCCGTTTTGTGGAGTAATGCGTTACCATTTGGTCCATTGTATGAACGCCGTTATTTGTTGAATTGTAAAATAATATAGCTTCCGGTTTTTTGGCTACGCCTTCAACTTTCTTGGTGTAGTGCACAGTGGATAGTAGTTTTACTGCTTTGTTTTTCTTTGGAACTTAGCTGCAAAGTGATATAAGGTTGTCATAGAAACCGAACACAGATGAAAGCACTGGCCGTTTGCTATCTTTCATCACTTCTTTGGGAAGACACCTTTTGTTGGTTCTAATGGTACCAAACGTATGCTAGTCCAATCGACGAAAGACGTTTAGCTGCGTCAAATGTTGTAAAGAAGTTATCAGCAATAATAGTTCTGCCGCTGTTGGTGTATTGATTAGCCAAACTTATGAGCACATTTTCACCTTGCTTTGTCGCTCGTTGTTCTCTCCCTCCTTACCAGTGTACAGTTTTCCTTGCAACAGATATTTGGTTTTCGCATCGCATGCCCACCATACTTTAATGCCATACTTTGCGATGGGCTTTGATGGGAATGTATTGCGTGAACTTTGTGCGCCCACGGTATGGAAATAGCTGCTCTTCGATGGTTACACTTTCGTGTGGTTCAAAATTACTGGAAAGATTGTTATTCAAGAAGTTCCATATGTCGCGAATGGGAGCAGCTTTGTTGGTTTGTTGACGAAATGCGCGCGTACGACTAGCGTCAAATCGAATACAGCGCATCAAAGTATCAAATCGTCTAAATGACATGGCTGCACGGAATATTGGAAGTGCATCTGTTTGCCACATCAAGCTTGAGAGCTGCATAGTATTATGACTGACACTAAAAGCCAATAGTATCCCAATAAAGGCGTTTCCATGTTTTGCGTTCCATTTGCGTGTTACTTTCTCGCCATATATGTTGATTTGTTTGTGTTACGATGATGATCGTAATGTTCGGTGAAAAGAAAAGCTTGAACACCTCAAGCGGAGTGGTCAGGTTTGTTTTTGGTCCACCTCTGAAACGCATGATGTTGTGCAGGCAGAATCTCACGGCAGCGGGTTCAGCTGTACTCCACTTGGTACCATCTTTTCCAAGCAAACAACCGTCTGCAGCTTCAGTTGGTGCATTCTCACTTTCTTCTTCGGATTCTTCATCGCTGTCGAATATTTTATTTGCTGCAATTTCCAATTCATATTCAATGTCCGAGGCGTCATCTTCGGGCACAAAATCTGTGTTTTCACCGCTTTGGTCTTCAAATAAATCTAGTTCTTCGTCTGCTTCTGTGTGAAATCACGCTGTAACGCTGAGGATAGCTGTTGTTGGAAATTATCAGTAAGCCTGCCTGGTACGCAAGCGCGTATTGTACACAAATTCTAAATCCTCTAATAATTTCACTTTAATTTCCGCACAAAAAATTTGTATTTCGGACTGTCGACAAAATATAAAAAGGGGGGTACTTACTTTTTGAGTGGAAGTAGGTACGCAAATGGTTTCACCACGCATGCGTGGTGAAAAATTTTGAGATTTACGTTAAATGCAGAAAGTCTCGTTTCGATGCTACTTTATAATTCTACTTAAAACTTAGTATGTAATATCGCTACAACTCCACGAAATTAAAAACGAGTACTTTGAAGCCTTAAAAAGAATAAAATTTCCTACTGGGTACTTCAATATACCTGAAAAACATGACATAAACATAAGTATGCAAGTAAAGTATTAAAGAAAGTGGAAATTTAGGTAAGCATTGTTTTAGAAATACATACATACATACATTCGAAGGATTTGAGTAAGTACTTAAATCAGACGGAAAACTGAAAGCATGCAAGAATGTGTGAGAGTGGAATTTAAAGAAAACACAACAAAGACTTCCATTTGAATTAGTCAGAATTTTTTTGTTTGTTTTATAACAGGAACACAGTAAACTGCAGTAGAATGTGTGGAAATAAAAATATTTTAGAAATATTCAAACTAATTAAAATATCATTGGGATAATCTCGAAAGAAATGTATTTTCCTAAAAAAAAAATCGTCGCATTTTAAAACTCAAAGCGTAAGCATCTATCTATCCTTCAAATTCAATCAATACTAGATTTAAATTTTCATAAACAAAAGAATTTTCATAAAAACTAGCAGGACAACAGAAGCCAAAGTAAGGGGGAAAGAGTTTCGGGAACGTTGTGAAAAGCTGGAAAATGCTCAGAGAAATACGAAAGAGCCACGCACACTTGGTTGCTTTTAAGGAAAATGATTTTGGTGGAGGAAAATATTTACGTTTTAATTTCTTGATCTTCAATTTGGTTTGTTTACTTTTGGCAGGCGTCAGCAGGCTAACATCAAATTTAGTTAGAGGAGTGAAGGAAAATCGTACATGAAAAACGCACAGCCAAGTAGGTAATTACAGCGCGTGCATACAGCAGGCGAACAAAAAATTAATTACACAGACAAATTGTTGAGTAATTTTGCTTTTAAAGATTTTCTCTTTGACCTCACGACTTTTTTCTAAAGGACAACAACCTTTCAGTGAAGACCAAACATTAAGATATTGTCAAAAATACATAGTACCCGTTTTAAATATATGAATATCAAATGATAGAAGAATTTCAGCAGAAATTATATACACTTTTTTCTAAAATCTTTGCAAAAAAAAATTAAGAAATTTTATTTGAAAGTTTAAGGAATAAAAATCTGCAGGCAAATTGAAGGACAATAAATTCAAAAAGAAAACCCAGGAACTCAAATAAAAAAATTTCTATTTTTTAATTTTTAATAATTTTTTTTATTTATTATTTAATTTGAGAGTTTTAATTAATTGCAATAATGCAAAAGGAAATCCAAGAAACACAAAAAAAAATTTTTTTTTAATTTTTAATAATTTTTTTTAAATTTTTAATAATTTTTTTCTTTTAATTCTAAATCAAAGCGCATAATTTTTTTTAAAAAATAACTTCAAATGACATTTTTAACAAAATTTTTTACTTTACTCAAGCAAATTTAGCTTCTTTAAAATTTATAGATTTTTTTCTTATGTCTTTGAAATTTCAAATATTTTTTAAAAGAAATCCTACTGACACATTTTTTAAAGAAAACTTATTACTTTTTTTTATAAATGCTTTTAGTCAACCTCAATCGTTTTTGTCTATAAAATGTTTCTCAACATTCAATGCAATTGTTCAAAACAATTTTTAAACTTATATATTTTTTATCTGCACAAATTAGCATTTCTAAGCTTACTGACAGTAAAAAAAAATTTAGTTTACTTTTTTCTTTGTTACACATTGTTTATAAATTTTTGTCCAGCTACTGTATTTAGCAAATAGCTTACCTAGCCCTAAAATAATTTCCAAGCGTTGTAATAAAATGAAGAGAAGAATTCAGAAATTTTACAGTTCGAAGAAAATACGTGGCTGTGCTGCACATTTCCATCGAAAAAAGACGCACACAACGCTACGCACATACGAGTGCATAAGGCTAACAACCCCAGGTCTGCTAAGGATTGAGCTCATGCCAGACATTGGATGCCTCATTTAATTGCATTTTCCTTTGTAAAATATTGTTTACTTTTGTAATATGAGATACCTGTGCTAATAGAAAAACAGAAATTCTAGGTGGTGAGCGAAGAAAATTAGTTGAATTCTGTTTGTAGGGTAGGCATACTAAGCATGCGCAAAGGAGGGATTAACACGCTGCGTCGCATTACAACAATACGCACAGTTTTTAAATAGAAGCATAAAAAAAAAAAAAAAAACACAATTGTAGATATTTTCAAGGCATCGGCGAAGGTATTTGTAATGATGGAAACACAAATTTCCGGTATATTCGAAAACATAACAAAAAAGACGCTGGAAAATGTGAAAATTTCGAAGACAATCTAACAAAGCAGCGGGCATTCGTTGCAAAAGAACTCAGAAAAACTGCTGATACCTGCTTCTTGCTTTTGCTACAAGACTACAAGTACATTGCTTGGCAGCAAGGAAATGCTAATGGCGTGAGAATTTTCATACCAAAAGTATGAGACAAAAAAAAATACACTTACTCCTTTGTGCGTTGCTAGGAAATTGTTGGAAAACAATCGCGCAAAATTAGCAGGAAAACAGCTTAAATAGTTGATGAACAATGCTTTGCTGGAAGAATTTTTTTGAGTTTATACGGGAAAGTTGGCAGAAATCTTCAACATATTTATTTGAGTGATGATAAAAAGGATTTACAGCATTCATTATAAACAAACTTAAAATGTTGCAAAACCGAAACTAATAGTGGATGCGCAGATCTAAGATGAAGGATTCAAATGCAAACGTAACCAAATATGAAACTACATAGATGATGAACGCACAAATAATACTAGATAGATATCGACTGTGTTCTCTTCTCGGCTCAGCGAAATTTTTTCTCACATATTCGAAGAATTTCTTCGACGATATCACAACGCTTGAACCTCAAAATCGACATACATACATATGTTGGAGATCGTTCGTTCATATTGATGTCTAGTCTACTTAAACTCCGCGATCAAGTAAAAATACCTGACAGAATTTTCAATATATCTTTCGTTGGGAGGTGAAAGATGATACCGTGGAGGGATTTTCACATCATTTTCAGGAGCTGATGATGTTGCATTGTAGGAAATAGCCCATCATAATGTATTCGATAGACACAAATACGTAAAATAACAGCTGAATATTGCCACTTGCATATTCGACATTATTAGGGTATTCACAAGGTGCCGTGTGCTATTTTACTTCGATATTCTGTGCAATATAATAGAAATCACAAAAATAAGTTTTAGGCTACTGAAAATTTGTATGACTACAACTTTACGAAAATTTGTGAATACCCAATCTTCTACGTCTATATCGCGCTCTCTCTCTCTCTCTCTCTCTCTCTCTCTCTCGCTCTCCCTTTCCAGCCTATTCCAGCTAGGAGAAAACTTTTGATACCAATTCTATTTCGAAAATGGTCAAAAAATCTCATGTTCTGAGAGGAAATTGTGTACCACCATGAAATCTTTTAAGGCATTCACTAAAGTTAAGCCTCAACTTATATGTATATCTATCTACTCCCTTGCGAACTATTTTTTTATCGTATTTATCAGTGATCTATTGAAACAATTTACTCGTTCGAAACAGTTCTTACAAACGGACATCTTCAAAAGGTTAAAGATTTGAGGATCCCTTGATATTCACTGCTTTTATTTTATTGTCTTATATGGAGAAAAGTTGATTTGTAGTGGAACAATTTTATATAATCGTTTGTCAAAATTTGCCACCATAAAAATTTCTAGAAGAAAATTCAAATCACTTGTGTTGGAAAGTGAGAAAGTTGTGATATTGTGAATAATCATTGGAAAGTACCAAGGGTAATTGGCAACTTTTCGCTAAACATCAAACTAAGTAAAAAACCAAGATAGAGCAGACGTAAGTAAAATCGCCCCTTATAAGAAATACTCATTTTGTTTTGTTTTGCTAGCAAATTTTACAAAAGACCTTAAATTTTGACAGACTAGTGGTGTAAAGTGTATTCAAAATATCAGAGAGTTGCTTATAAGCGAGTTGGACGTTCTTTTGCTAGTCGCTTACAAAAGATGCCGACTAGTGTCGCTTCTTTCCCGTCCGACAAATATGTTCCAATATTTTAGTTGTTAAGGCTCAGTTAGTCAAGACTTAACTTAACTTAACTAAAGTCAACATGTTATATGGAAAGCCGTGCAAGCGATTAGTCAATACTTAACTTTCCGTAAGAAACTTAAGAATCTGTTGATTTTAGATTCTTAAGTTTCGGCCTTACGTAAATTGAGAGCGGTGAGAGAATCAGGTTTACCAGATCTTGGAGAAAAATTACATTTAAAACGAGTTTATTTGATAGACGGCGAACCGTCAAATAGCTCAAAATAAAATTATAGACAAAAAGAAAATTTAAAAATAAAAATTAATGACGAAAAATAGATCGTATCCTCCAATAAAGAACTCTACGATAAATTCTGCCCTGGATGTAAATTGGCACAACAAAAAGTTCATCTAAACGCGCAAATGCCTCGGAACACGCATAAACCTCGTAAACGTTTTCATTATTGTATGAAAAACCTCATAAATAGGTTTACGCAGTAACGAGGCATTTGCGCGTTTAGATGAATATTCATACTATTTATCCGGTGGATTTGCCACCACCTTTTCCTCTGACCAAGTGACTGCTTCTTGCACATTTTGTACATTTGTGCTAAACTTAAAAAACATTCGACACAATTAAATTTTCCTTGACATTTTTACAAGCAAAATCACACAAGTGCTTTTATTTACTACTTTGTAATTTGTGTCAACGGAGATATTCAAAGAACAATATGCAAAAAAAATTAATCATCAAATATTAAGTTGACATGTTGAGTAATCGTCTCCAATTCTTAAGTTAAGTTAAGTCTTGACTAACTGACTGAAAAAACAAAAACGTTACCAAAACACTCGATTAATTCCAACACCAATCAACCACAGGCAGACTAATCAGAAACAAATATCTTTGTGTACATTTCTTCCACCAAGATCAGCCGTACGTTGCACACAACACAGCATCACAGTTTGAAAACATATGCCGGAAATTCCATTTAAAAAGCAGGTACACAAGTAAAACAATACACGAATGTATTCAAACACGTAATCTTCATGCCATTTGTAGATACCAAAAAACTTTTCTTCTTCGTTTGAAATTTTGTATTCTTCAGAAACATCTTAAATCGCTAAGCAGCTTGCTTCGAAAATCTGTGCGCCTATTGTATGCCAAGACGCTGATCGTGCTCATATTACGTAATAAATAAAATAGTAATAAAAAGAGTTTATTCAAGAAGTGCACACACGCATACATATTTTATGATCAAAGATAAGCATACAAAAGCAACTAGTAAGGGGCATACACATAACATATGTAAGAACATCAGAAGTGCGCGATCGGTTAGGGTTGATCGTGCTGATCCTGCTGCAAAGTTGCTTGTATATTTGTATATACACACATATGTATATGTAAAGTGCCATAAATTATGAGTGTCTCAATTTGAATGTTTGTATGTTTGTTGCCTTCTTAAGTAACAACAGCACTTCCTGTGCATAATTCTTTTACCTTGGTAGACTTTCTTCTGCCAACTTACTGTTGAATTTTGCGCGCCTAACACCAGCCAAGACATATTTGGTTACAAAATAAGTCATACCTGAAAGAAACTAACCCCTAGGGAGTATTAAGAAAGTAAGAACAAGACATATTTCTTATGGTGTTTCTTTAAGAAATTTTCTTGCAAAAAGTTTCTTGCAGAAGGCAACATTATTCACCGCAAAGAAATAAGGAACAGGGAAACGGCAGAAATGCTAGTGTGCAAATACATATAAATACATACATTTGTATATGCATATATGTATGTATGTATATATACTCGTATATAAAGTATGTACATTAAGGTGCCTCATACCCCTGAAAAAAATACGGTCACAAATTTCTCAAAAAAAAAAAAAAAAAAAATTATAATTTAAGTATTTCGCTTGGCCATTGCGCAGTTTCCGAAAGGATTTTACTGCAGTTTATTTCATACATCACCTTACTCGATATTATCATAATCTATATAACGTTTTCCCTTCAATAGGACGTGAAAAGAATCGAGAGAGTGATTTTGGTTTAAAGCGCAAGCGGACTTTGTGCTTCTATCTCTACTCAGTCCAAAAAATCTGTTAATCAGTTAAAAAAATCTAGAAGACACAGTGCGGTTGTGATATCATTTGAACCATTTATACAATTGCATCTTCTCCAACATCAGAACGCGAATGATGGCATACACGATGGAATAGAACAGAAATGGCAGTTTTTCTTTAGAATGCCGCTTAGTTGGGCCAGAATATATGTAGTAATATTATTATTGTTCATTGAACAGAGCATACTAAAATCATGCGTTAAGTGTTGATAAATTCCCTACAAACCAACTCATCGCCGTCGTATTTGAATAGCTCAGCACGACTTCCATGGCGGTTTTTCATTTTTTCATTACGTTCAAGTCATCATTGTTGAAATCTCATCAAACCCATCAGATGTAGTCATGCTTCGCTCATAATTTAAGTACACGCAGAACGACAGTCACTAGATCATCGTTCACAGAACGTGGCTGCGGTTCCTGAAAGTCTCGGCATTTTTTTGCGTACTATTTTCAGAAGCTTTTCATGTTCAACAACAAGCTGTTTTGTTAGGAAACGATGAATTAACAAATTCTGATGAGTCACTTATATATTTTTATTATTATTATAATTTGTATTTTTTTTTTGTGTATGGAGTACGGGCCACCTTAATGCGCCTATTTATGTACGTTTGCAAGTGTGTCGATTATAATTCTTTAAAAATGTTTAACCGCACCTCCCATATTTTGTAAGATGATCCAAATCATCGGCTGCCGCTTGTCGTTTGCTGCTGTCTGCCCATTACCAATTAAAAACTTTGCTGCACGCCTGAAATGCCAATTTGTTTACACACTCAACACTTACTTACTCACTCACATTACTCGGGCACGTGGCGATCACTGCACGATCATAAAAAGTAAATATATTTTTTATAGCATACTTTAATGGGCTAAGTCGGCTACGTCAAGCAGTTAGTTGAGCGTCAAATTTATGGCCTCTTTTTTTTTGTTTGACATTTGATACTTTCAAGTTGCGCTGAAGTTAAAGCGCTTGTGGTTGGTCGGTCGGTCGACGTCAGCGGATGGCGGCGACAGGCGATTTGTCAGGCCGATAAGTGTTTTTCGATGTTTGTCACGATAATTTCATGTTTTTTAATAGGCACGCAGGAAAGACAGAAAGTTATGTTCACACAAATAAATGCTTGTATAAGGGCATAAGTGCTTATAATGCGACAAAGAAGACCGACCAAACGATCGACAACGTTTTGGGGTCGATCTGCTTAATAAGCATTTGAGCGGTCGTTTATACCTACAAACACACACACCCAAATGCGTACATCGGCATTGGATGTAGACCTCGCGCATATGTGGCTTTGAGTTTTTAGTTTTTGCTTATTCTGCGAAGCCATATTCTTTCTTTCTTTGTTAAGTGCCAGACTTTCTGCTTGGCATGTGCAATAATGGATGACCCATTTGCTTGCAGCGGGCTTTATTACTTCAATACTACTTTGTATGCAGCAGCGATCTTGTTTGTTTGGCTTGTCGTCTTGTGGCGGACAAGGATCGTGCGACTTGTGCGGCCTTGCTGTTATCCTGTTCGTTTGCTACAATTTATTCAAATTTATAAAATATCTTTAGCATCATCAAAAATCCTCCGGGAGTTAATTTGAAATTCCTAAGAAATCTTGAAATTCTTCTCGATTTAATTAATTTGCTTTCTTTTCTTTCTTTTTCTTTTATTTTATTTTTTTTTTTTTATATGATATCATCACATCGTCCAACCACCACCATTGATTTCGAAATCCGAAATCACTAAGCATAACGAACTATTAGGTGCCCAGCGCTTTTGCAGCATCCATTGCCGTCGATTTTTTCAAAGATTCATTTGCTTCTCACACACAAGCAAGCACACGTACGATTTTCGAAACGCGTGCAAGGGATGCTTCACTGATTCGTAGCCATTGACCAAAAAGTGTATAAAGTGTATAAAGTGCACATGCCATGACGTTTTCTCACACAGTGGAGCGACGCGACTAATCACGAGAGTGCCAATGCATATTTTTGAGGAGTTTAGTTGAAATATTTTATGGTCGAAAGCCAAGCGCTTGCATCTCCTCTATATTTTTTATTATATTTTCTGAAAGTAAGAACTGGCTCATGATTTTCTATATGTTTTGTTATGTCCGTTGCTGATGTCACGACTATATTTTTATTTAAAAATTTCTGAAATTCTTCAACGTTAGAAGTATATTTTTTTCTTTAATTTATCAAAGCGAAGAAGATCCACTAAAGCTAACTCGTAGAAAAATGAGAAAACATAATTTCCATTCAGAGAAATGTATGGAAAATGATTTTGGTTGAGTCATTATTTTAGAAGCAGATATATTTTTGAAACAGATTAATTGTCGCGTTTAAGCATATTTAAAAAAAATTTTAAAAGTTGAATTAATGCGTTTTTTTATACGGAATAAATTTGGATATTTTGAGATTGAATTTTTTGCTTAGATATATTTATAAAATATTTCAATTTGCATTATTTTAAAATTTTCGAAAAAAAAAATTATTTTATTACAAACGTAGTTAATTATGTTTTTTTTTTACTTTTGAGAAACAAATTAAAATATGTACTCAAAGTAAAAATTGGAAAATATATTTACATACATACATAATTTTAGAAAAATGTTCAATTTACAACAAATATACATATTTTAGATTTTTCGCAAAAAACTTTTTTTTATTGTTAACTTAGTTATTTTTTATGTTTCAATTTGCACCAAAAATATTTTTAATTATTCAAAAAAGAACGGGCTTTTTTTATTGCTAACGTATGTATGTAGTTAATTATGATTTTCAATTTACAACAAATATACATATTTTAGATTTTTCGCAAAAAACTTCTTTTTATTGTAAACTTAGTTATTTTTTATGTTTCAATTTGCACCAAAAATATTTTTAATTATTCAAAAAAGAACGGGCTTTTTTTATTGCTAACGTATGTATGTAGTTAATTATGATTTTTATTTAATTTTGAGAAAAAATTTTAAATATACATATTCTGACAGAGAAATACCTAAAAAAATTTTTTATTTATTTTGATTGGAATATTTTATAATACTCAATTGTTTTTTAACGGTATTTTAATCTTTATAATACGTAATTTAACAAATTTTTCAATGCAATTCGCGCTAAAATCTTTAAAAAACCTTTTTTAAATAAACGATTTTGTTATTGTTTAGTTAGTTAATTATTTTTGTATTGTTTAATTTTGAGAAAAAAAAATTAAATGTTTTTGGAAAGCAAAAATTCAAAAAAAATATTTTTTTTACTTTTGCTATTTTATAATATTACATTTTTTAATGATTTTTTTCGTAATTTAACAAAATTTTTAATGCAATTTGCGCTGAAAATAGTTACTTCAAATTAAAAAAACGATTTTAATATTGTTGACGTAGTTTATTTTTTTTTGTTTGAATAAAAATTTAAGATGTAAGAAAGTAATAAAAAAAAATGGAAATGTTTATTCTTTATAAAATTGTAATTTCGTAATTAAAAATTTTTCATAGAATTTGCACTTAAAATGTATCTTTAAATATATTGTTTCCTAATTTTTTTTAGTTCTATTAAATATTATCGAATCTTCAAATTCCAACGACACTCAGAGCAAGCTAGCAAAAGCAGTTTAAAGCTTAAGTTACTCGTCTTCTTCGAACTGCACCACTGTATCATTCAAATTTCCGCATGCATTGTCGCGTTCGTGAGAACTAATTTGAAACCACATAGTGGAACCAGTTACTAGGCACACATAAATGCCTGCATCTCTACGCTACAACAAAGTATTTATCACACACTTAGTGCGTACTGCAAATACAAATACTTTATGGGAATTGTGTAACCTTTTTACCTTGCTCTGCTTAAATGTCGCCATTGCCTTTCACACAATTATTGCTTAGTTGTGTTTAACATATTTATTAGTTAAAAAAAAATATTTCTGCTTCTAAGACGAAATCAAGGAGCGTGACAAGTTATTAGGTGCACAGCTTCAGCTACAGCATCTTACCTTAGAAATATCATAAACTCTTACTTAGTACCTTCATACCTTCATATGTGACTTCCCACACGATGGTAAACAGTTACCTGTATTGTTGCTGTACATTTCTAATACCTAAGCAACTAGTAGCAGTTATGTATGTACATAAGTGTGAATGAGCTGGGCGATGCTTCAGTGAATTTGTTGTCCAAAACTCAAATGCAACCGCCGTGACATTTTCACACACAGTGTACCGAGATGTCTTCTTAGAATTACTTTGAACAGGTTTTGTTTTATATTTATTGACATCTTTATTGCTACATTTTAAGGCGGCAGAAGTTTTTGAGGGTAATGAAAAGGAAATTTCCATAACATTTCTTTTAGAGTATTTTTTTTTTGTTGGCATAGTTTCTTGCAAACAAAATCCGCATAAGTGGTTCTCTATTACTTGCCGCAGAGGATTGTTGGTTTTGCTTTTCAGACAAAAAAAAATCGCTAGTCGTAAGAACTTCTGCCTCCGTTTGGGCTAATATTTTCAAATGACGAGCTCGACGAAGAACAGTGATTTTTCGCGCCTTAAAAATAGACCACAAAACCTCAAAGTATAGCAATGTAATAGGAGGCCAGCATGAGAAAGCACATCGGAGAATCAAATATCGAGGATTCGCCAATGTATCCTGTTTGAACAGGTTCTTTTGTATTTTAGAGTATTATGAATCCGTCGTACTCGGAAAATAACCGAACATTTAAAAAAAAATTAAGCTACATACACAAATACTTTTTAGAATGAAAACACAATGGCCTATTCAAGGCGGATTCAATAAGGTGGCGGTAACCGCATATAAGTAAAAAACCAACATGTATTTTGTTCTTGCTTTTTGGTGAGCATTATGTCAAATACCATTAGACATTTATATTGGCAGCCAATCAGAATGAAGCAGTTTGACATAATGCTCACCAAAGCGAAAAAACCAACTGGCGCCTCAACGCCACCTTATTGAATCCGTCTTGAGCCTATTATTATATGTAATTTATAATAAAAAAACACAAAGTTTTTTTTCCGCTTGAAATTAGAAATCACATGGCATAACAAAGAAACAGAGGCACAGAATTCATTAAACGCATTTCTGCTACTCTTTTAAAAGGTTAGTTGATAATTTAATCAACACAAAACACCTGATAAAAAAAAACTACTTCCTTTTCAAAGGGTTAGAATTTCAATACCACAAAACATATTCGCCTAACAAGCGAACAGAATTCTCAACAGGAAAAAAACTTGAAAATCACAGCCTCACACACATGAACTTCACATCCACCAAAAATACTATTTTCTTCTACATACAGGTACGATCATTTTGAAAATATCATCATCCTTATATTCGTAAAGCATGAAAATTTTTTATTTATTTTGTTTCAAAACGGGAAATCATTTTATCCGTCAAACTTGCTACTCACAATTGACAACTCGGAAGTAATTCACGTCCTTTCTTTTCTGAAGTTCGTATACTAAGCAAAGCAAATTTGTTTGACTGTCTAAACTCAACAACAACTGTCTAAGGACAACAAAACGTGACAATGCATTAGGTGAGCAGAATTATAAACTGCAGAGTAAATCAAAAGATGATCCTTTCATTCAGATGTTTTATCAAAAATAACTGACCTTCGAACTGGTTAATGAATAACGAGGCAAACAGTACTAATCAAAATGCAATGAAACAAGGTTTGATTTTTGTAAAACACAGCGCATGACGGTTTATTAGGAGCGCATAAATCTAAAAAATAACATCCCGATCATCAATCACACTTTCTATACAGAACAAAATACAAATGAATGTATGAGGAAAGAAGTCCTTCGAAAAAAATCAAACCAAAACATTTAAAGGTGCAGATCAACAATAGAATTTAACGTGAATACAATAATTGTTGGGCTTTACTTTGATGTTTTTGAGGTATAGTTTTTATGTATTTTTTTGTACTTCTCTATTCTGGATATGGACAACTAAAGCGTAATTGGCAAATTTTGAATTTATTTTAGAAAATTTTCCTTAACCCTTCTGATCTTCGCATTTGATAAAATAACATATAATTAGTAAAACGTCTCCTCAATCCTAAAATCTTTGTACATAAAGAAGTTTACATTGGAAAATAAAAGAAAAAAATGTAATTAATTTTATGAAACAAACAAATTTTTGATTCTAGCACGGAACACAGATTTTACCACAAAAAAAACAGAATCTTCCAAATGTTTCCTTCCGATTCTCTTACAAACTGTTTTTCTATTTCGAGAATATCAGAGCTAAGTATACTTGCCTTTGAGCACTGAAATTTTCGATTACTTACATATGCGGCATTTCGTGACAAGTGGACAGAGGATTTCTTTTTATTTTGGGTAATTGTACTCGTACTTGTGTAAAAAATTAAATTGTACGGACATTTATTTTCTTTATATAATACAAAGTTCTGCTATACAACTCAGTCTTAAAACCAATTTGGAAATATGGTTCCGACCTTTGGGGAAACGCCTGCAGGAACAACGTTGATGTTATACAGAGAGCGCAATCAAAGATCCTTAGAACCATTACTGGGGCCCCATGGTACATTCGGAATGACAACATCCAAAGAGATCTAAATATAAATCCTGTAAAAGATGAATTAGATCAACAGAGAGCAAAATATCAGACCAAGTTATCCGCGCACCCAAATCAACTTGGCAGATCGCTTTTACGACTAAGCACCGTACCCGTCTCCAGCGCAACAACCTACCAGCCCAGCTTTGAGTTTTTAGGGCCATAGTAAATAGTTAATTTATAACTAATATGTTTAGGCTAAGATTTGTAAAACTTATTGTTATTCTTTTTAGAAAAGAGAGATCCAATAAATAATAAAAAGTTTAGAAAAAAAAAATAAGATACTTACTTGTCGAGTTATGGGTTTCTAAAGAATAGAAAAATCAATTTAAAACAAGTATAGAAGTGGTTAAGTTCGATCGAACTTTATATACCCGGCGCCCGCTTTAAGCTAAATTTTTAAATGAATAAAGCAGAGACTAAGTTCGGGCAAAACCGAACATGATGTAAGCCTCAAAATGTTTATATACCATATTTGAGCAAATTAGCTTCACTAGTTACGGACGGGTCTAAAATGGAAGATATAACAGCTTATGCTGTGCTAAATGGTGAAGGACTATGTCTAGTCAACAAACACCTTAATAAATATGCTTCTGTTTTTACCGCCGAAGCCCAAGCTATTTACCAAGCGGTTGTTATCGCTTCGAAAACCAAAAACAAAACAATTGTCTGCACCGACAGTCTAGCTGTCTTAAAGTCCATTCTTAATTCATCTAAGAGTATATGGGACACAATCGACAAAACGAAAGATGTGCTTATATCCACGCAAAACAAAATAAAACTCCTCTGGGTACCTGGACACTGTTCCAACCAAGGAAACGAATTGGCCGATACAACCGCAAAGTACGTTTGCAAAGCTCCTATTCTTTTAGATGCAACTCTAGAAAAACCCGACCTTCAAACTAATTTAAAACGGTCACCATCATTATTCAAAAATTCTAGACACCAACAGCGGGCCCTTGTATCCTTGCTCCGTCACTAAACACAAGTTAAAAACATTTCTTAGATTACGAATGGGACATACGATCATCAACACCTCCTAAGACGGGAAGACCCACCAACTTGCACCAGATGTGGCCAGACCCTATCTTTTGACCACATTATATATAACAGCTGCTCGACCCTGACTGCAATCAAACGACGTCTCTTCGGGAATACAACAATTACCGAAATATTAAAAACACCCTCAGAATCGAACATAGAAAAGATACATCAGTTTATTACAACCTTAAAAATTGCCATTTAAACGCAAGCATTAAATTACTACATTATATTTTCCATTATTTGTTCTTACTTGAGATATTTATGTACATACCTGCTTAGTAGATACATGTAATAGATCTTTTATTCTTATCATACTTTTGTCTTAGTTAAGCGAGCTGATGGCCTTGTAGCCATGCTCTTGTAGATACTATTAAGCTTTTAATTTATTATAAGTTTAATAAATACTAATAATAATAATAATAGCTTATTACTATTAAGATAGATTGCAAACTCAATTCTAAAAAAAAAAAAAAAAGTATTTCATAATATCAGCGAACTAGGTATAATCTAACATGTGTGGCAAGTTTAGAAATCGATAAAGTAGTTCCAGTTCCAGTTCCAGTAGTTCAAAAGTGGGCGGTAACACGCCCCTTTTCCAAAATTTTCCCATAGTCGGATTTCTGACTGCAATACAACACCACATACTAAACTCAAGATATTTCCCTTCAACATTTATTGAAATGTCCGATTTTTAGTATTTCCGAAAATTACCGTTATATGGCAGGTGGGCGTGGTTATGCTCAGATTTTGATAATTTTCCAAATACCGCTTAAATAGGCATAGTGTAATACGTATACCAACAAAATTTAACAAAATCGGGGGTGGTTTTAGAAATATACATATGAACTCATGAGTGGGCGGTGCCCTGAACAAAATTTTTACGGATTTCCTGCTCGAATACAACACTACATACCAAATCTGAGCAAACTAGCTTTGATAGCTACTGAAATATAGCAATTTTTGCAATTTCGACATTTACCGTTATATGGGAGGTGGGCGTGGTTATTGTCCGATTATCAACCTGATCTCGGTCAAGGACAATGTACCTATCGAGTTTCATTGAGATATCTCAATTTTTACTCAAGTTATCGGCTGCACGACAGACAGGCATCGCTAAATCGACTTCTCTTTTTTTTATTCTGAGCATTTCGGTATATACATATGTATGTATGTATGTATATGTAAAAATGTGAATTGATGTGTAATAAATAACAAATTTAAAGTAATTAACATTTAATTAGGAATTATTGATTAAATAAAGAATAGTTTTTTTTAGCTATGCTCGACTTTACGTGTTTTCTTCGATAATTTTTTTTACCACATTAATTAGGGTTGCCTCCATTACGCCGGGTTGCTAATAAAATGCAGGGTTGCCAATATCATGCTGGGTTGCCAATATCATGCAGGCTTACCATCATCACATATATATCTATATCTATGTATCTTGATTCCGTTATGCTGTTACAAGCAACCGTTATGCGAGCACCGTCAGGCGAACAGATTCCTCAACAGCATCCATTTTCAGCGAAGAAAATAAGCAAACATCACTAAAAACAACCAACCACCAAGGAAATCTTTAATAGGGCAAAATCACCCGCGCACTAAAAATGCTAACATTCCTCTCGCGTCCACAGCCTCCCTCACAACAGGTGATCGATCGATCTGCCAACACAAAGTCACTAAGCATGACGAAGGCATAGGCGGACATAAACTAAAATAAGCGCAAGTGCGGATAAAAAATTAAAATCTTCAAGCGCAGCATCCAAAAAAACAAAAAAGCTACCATCTGAATAGTTCATATGTTTTGGTCGATCTGCTCTTAAACGATTATACATATATGTACATACATACATATGATAGTACATACAAACAAACACACGTTACGTGCACACACTTTGTCAGAGTTCAAGCTTAGCGACTTAGAAATAAATATTTATAAAAAAATAATTTAAATTAAGTATTTGAAATCGACGACTGTAACGAAGTACTAGGCAAACAGCATTTTCCACACAATTCCAAATGCCTACATTTTATGCGAATTGTTATTAGAATTTATAAAGAAAAAAATATTTTTTCACGGCATGGCATGGCTTGGCATGGCATGGCAGGGATGCTCCAGTGAGTTCAAATATCCATATAAATTAAAGTGCAACCGCCGTAACAGTTTTATTTCAATTTTTTTGTATTTTTTTTTTGCATTCACATTTTCGTGTTCAAACGCAATGAACCAGATTAAAACCAAAGCTTGCCCACTCTCTTGGAACACTAGGTTTTGTTTTAGAATTTTATATGTTGGGTTTCATTTTTTTTGCCAATGGAGAATCATTCGATTTTGATTTTCGGAATAATCGAGTTCGTTTATTGTTTTTCATACAAAAGTATATCCCGAGTAAGATCGGGTAGGCTCCCTTATTAAAACTCCACAATATGGATTGACGTTATTTAGGAAAACCGATCCGAAAGTTGTCTTTTGAGAGTCCATCATTTTGAGAAAGTTTTGCGTACAAAAAAAATTTAAGTTAATATACAGAAAGAAGTAAATTGTTAGCATTCCTTTGATCTAAAAATTCACATTTAATTTCTGATTAATTTATTTATTTTTTCATGCTTATTATTTATATTTTTTTACAAACAAATTTTGTAACGTAAAACCAAAGAGCGTGACAAACTATTAGGTGCCCAGCTAACAGATGCAGCATCTATAGTGAAAATATTTGCACGTAAATATCTTTGTATGTACGCATGTGTGTGTGTGTGTGTGCACTCGTACTTAACTTCCCACGCAATAGTTACCTATGTATGTAGATACGGATTAATGAGCTTTGATGCTTCAGTGAATTTGTTGTCCAAAACTGAAGTGCAACTGCCGTGACAGTTTCACACACAGTGTAACTAAAACTGTCTTGAAGTGATTTGAGTAGTTTTTTTTTTTTAATAATTTAGTTTGCTTAGATGAGTTCGAGACACAACAAGGACATGGAAAGGATACCAAAAAAAAAAAAAGAGTTGTGCATTAAAAAACCACAATGTATGGAATGCCAACAGGAGTGCAGTTTAACAAATAGCATTACGAGCTAAAGCGACTTACGAGCCCTTAAGGTTGCCATTGGTGATCGTTTATGGTTCTTGTCTTGGCTGTAGACTGCATTTTTATTTTCAATAAAAAATCTATTTAAACAACTAACAAAATGAACGAATAACCAAAAAATAACTTCACAAGAAGTCGGGCCAAGTTAGTCTCCCATACACAGTGTGAGAGCAACCTAAATCATCAATCAATCAATCAATAAACACCCCACCGCAATGCGCGCACTGGCTTAAAAATCATACCGCCAATTATAAAGGTTGCCAGATCTACCAACAGCTCTTGAATAGAAAACACACAACCCATTTCTAACAAAAAATGGTGTAAATGCTATAAGTCAATTACCTCACGAAAATTTTAATTCCACCCAAAATAATTTCGATTCAAATCAAGGTGCAACTTACGCTAATATTTGCAAGGGTCAAAATAACAATGATAATAGTTTAAATAATAAAATTGAAAACATGTTAATTAAACAAATGGAACTTATGAACGTTCTTATCACCATGACGTCGTCCTTAATGCCAAAGCTATGCAAATAAACCTTAGACTAAATATATGGAATGCCAATGGTGTTTCAAGGCATCAAGATGAATAAGAAATATTTTTAAAATTACATTTTATTTTATTTTATTGACATTTTTTTAATTTCAGAGACACACTTAACTTCAAAATCATATTTCAAAATCAGAGGTTTCGACCTGATTACTGCCAATCAACCAGCTGATCGCGCTCATGCAGGTGCTGCAATCCTAATAAAATCAAGAATTAAATATGAAACAATCGATCCAATTCAAGAAAACTTCTTACAAGCCGCTCACGTCAAAATAAAAGTTTTGTAGTCTGTGCCATTTACTTCCCTCCGCGTTTTTCAGTTACTTGTGATCAAAACAAATCATTTTTTGAACAGTTAGGGTCAAACTTTATTGTGGGCGGAGACTTCAATGCCAAACACACATGGTGGGGTTCTCGCCTGATTAATACCAAAGGAAGGGCGTTGCACAAATGTCTCAGTGAAAGAAATTATCCAGCCTTGTCTACTGGTAGGCCAACTTATTGGCCAAGTGACCCTCGTAGAACACCTGATCTTCTAGATTTCGTAATTTACCACGGCATTCCTCAAAACTGCTTAAGCATAACCGACACAGCTGAACTTAGTTCGGTTCACACCCCCTTAATACTTAATTACAGGTCTTTTGTCCATACAATAGATTCTAAATATTCATTAATTAGCCATAACACAAATAGAGAATGTTTTCAAAATTATATTAACTCCCAAATTGATTTAAATAAACAAATAAAAACCGGACAACAACTAGACACAGAAGTTGAAAATTTAACTCTGCTAATTCATGAAGCGGCTGCTGTATCAACCGCTGTCTGATTGCCTAGCCAACGATCTACAGCAAACACTTTTCAAATGTCAGCTCAGCTTCGTTATTTACTGCAGAATAAACGCAAACTGCGAAGAATATGGCAAAATACCAGAAATCCAATTGATAAACGCAACTGTAAAAGATCTAGATAACTTATTATTGAAGAAAAACAAAATTATTGGGTGACTACCTTAAAAGCTTAGGGGTATGTAAGAATGCAGAACACAATTTGTGAAATGCAACTAAATATTTAAAACGCCCCTCCAAGCGTAAGTCTATTTTTAAAGACTCCCAAGGTAATTGGTGAATTTGCTAGTGACCAACATATACATGATGTAAATGGTTACTTAGACATGCCAAATGGACCGCCCTCTAAAGCGTATCTCAATCTTCGAAGTTGAAGAACAAATAAAATTTCTGAAAAATGTCAAATCACCTGGGTATGACAATATAAATGCCATTGCCACAAAACTTCTTCCAAACTCAGCTGTTGCGCATCTCACAAAACTATTCAACTCTATCATACGTCTCGATCACTTTCCATCTCAATGGAAGTGTGCAGAGATTATAATGATCCCCAAAGCTGGAAAACCAGAAAAATGCATTGGCTCATTTAGGCCAATTAGCTTATTGGTAACTTTCTCGAAAATATTCGAAAGAATACTTCTCAGACGATTGTTGCCAATATTGGAAAGACAAAAAATTCTTCCAGAACACCAGTTTAGGCTTAGGCAGAGATAAGGGAAGCATTAGAAAGAAAGAAATATTGCTCAGGAGTCTTCTTGGATGTACAACAAGTATTCGACAAAGTTAGGCATACAGGGATTCTTTATAAAATTAAAAAATTTCTTCCTGCTCCTTATTTCCATTTATTAAAATCGTTCTATGTTAAAGTTGGGGATGCAAAGTCATCAATTTGCATTATTAATGCTGGCATACCACAAGGCAGTGTTTTAGGCCCTGTCTTGTACACCTTGTACACAGCAGACATGCCTATGGGCAACAATATAGTCATTGCTACTTATGCAGATGACACTCCAATCTTAGCCTCTAACCTGAGCCCAATCCAATGTTCAAGCTACTATATGCAAGATTATCTAAATATTCTCAATGCATGATTCAAAAATTGGAATATAAAAGTCATAAATGCTAAGTCGGTACAAAAAACAAAATGCAAAAACACATTGCAATGAAGAGAAAACAACTTGACATGAAAGTTATGCGAATGTACTGGTTGATTGGTAGAAAGTCTAAATTGAGCCTTGAAAACAAGATAAGACTGTATAAAGCAATAATAGAACCTATATGGACTTATGGTTTACAAATATGGGGCACTAGCAGTGTTTCTAACATTGCAATTATTCAAAGACATCAGTCGAAGACACTAAGAATCATTGCCAATGCTCCTTGGTGCATCAAAAATAAAAACCTCCTGAATGTATTAAACTTGCCATCTGTGAAGGATAGGGTACGAGTTCTCAGTGAAAAATATATAGACCGACTTGGCACACATTCTAACCCGTTAGCCTCTACACTCCTTGATACTTCAAATGAAATCAGAAAACTGAAAAGATCGCACATACTTGGCCTTCCCTTCATTATGTTCATGTTGTATATTTGTTATCTTATTTGCTTATTACTATTAAGGTAGATTGCAAACTCAATTCTAAAAAAAAAAAAAAAAAAGTATTTTCATAATCTCACCTAACTAGGTACAATCTAACATGTGTGCCAAGTTTAGACGAAATCGATAAAGTAGTTCCAGACATATACATATGATTTCAAAAGTGGGCGGTGACACGCCCCTTTTCCAAAATTTTCTTATAGTCGGATTTCTGGCTGCAATACAACACCACATACTAAACTTAAGATATTTCCCTTCAACATTTATTTAAATGTTCGATTTTTACTGTTTTCAAAATTTACCGTTATATGGCAGGAGGGCGTGGTTATGGTCAGATTTTGATAATTTTCCAAATACCGCTTAAATAGGTATAGTGTAATACGTATATCAACAAAATTTAACAAAATCGGGGGTGGTTCTAGGCTTCCGCAGCTACTGAAATATAGCAATTTTTCGACATTTACGACAATTGCCCTTATATGGGAAGTGGGCGTGGTTGTTGTCTGATTTTGCCCATTTTCAATACCAAACTGCTCTGGGTCAAGGACAATGTACCTACCGAATTTCATTAAAATATCTCAATTTTTACTTAAGTTATCGGCTGCACGACAGACAGGCATCGCTAAATCGACTTCTCTTTTCATTCTGAGCATTTTGGTATATATGTATGTATGTATGTATGTATGTATGTATATGTAAAAATGTGAATTGATGTGTAATAAATAACAAAGTGGTTTATTAATACAAATTTAAAGTAATTAACATTTAATTGGGAACTAATGATTAAATAAAGAATAGCATTTTTAGCTATGCTCGACTTTGCGTGTTTTCTTCGATCACTCTTTTTACCACATTAATTAGGGTTGCCTCCATTACGCCGGGTTGCCAATATAATGCAGAGTTGCCAATATCATGCAGGGTTACCATCATCACATATATGTATGTCTATATCTATCTTGATTCCGTTATGCTGTTACAAGCAACCGTTATGCGAGCACCGTCAGGCAAACAGATTCCTCAAGAGCATCCATTTTCAGCGAAGAAAATAAGCAAACATCACTAAAAACAACCAACCACCAAGGAAATCTTGCATAGGGGAAAATCACCCGCGCACTAAAAATGCTAACATTCCCCTCGCGCCAACAGCCACCCTCCCAGCAGGTGATCGAACGATCTGCCAACACAAAGTCACTAAGCATGACGAAGGCATAGGCGGACATAAACTAAAATAAGCGCAAGTGGGGATAAAAAATTAAAATCTTCAAGCGCAGCATCCAAAAAAACAAAAAAGCTACCATCTGAATAGTTCATATGTTTTGGTCGATCTGCTCTTAAACGAATATACATATACATACATATGATAGTACATACAAACAAACACACGTTACGTGCACACACTTTGTCAGGGTTTAAGCTCAGTGACTTAGAAATAAATATTAAAAAAAAAAATATTTCAACTAAGTATTTGAAATCGACGACTGTGACGAAGAACTAGGCAAACAGCATTTTCCACACAATTCCAAATGCCTACATTTTATGCGAATTGTTATTAGAATTTATAAAGAAAAAAATATTTTCTCACGGCATGGCATGGCTTGGCATGGCATGGCAGGGATGCTCCAGTGAGTTCAAATATCCATATAAATTAAAGTGCAACCGCCGTAACAGTTTTATTTCAATTTTTTTGTATTTTTTTTTTTTTGCATTCACATTTTCGTGTTCAAACGCAATGAACCAGATTAAAAGCACTCTCTTGAACACTAGGTTTTGTTTTAGAATTTCATATGTTGGGTTTAATTTTTTTTGCCAATGGAGAATCATTCGATTTTCATGTTCTGAATAATCGACTACGTTTATAGAAATTTTTAATGGGGAATTTCACTCCCGTTCTGTTTTTGTTGTTTATGTTTTTTTTTATCATACATATATCGGGTAGGCTCCCTTATTAAAACTCCACAATATGGCTTGACGTTATTTAAGATAACCGAGACGAAAGTTGTCTTTTGAGAGTCCATCATTTTGAGAAAGTTTTGCGTACAAAAAAAATTTAAGTTAATATACAGAAAGAAGTAAATTGTTAGCATTCCTTTGATCTAAAAATTCACATTTAATTTCTGATTAATTTATTTATTTTTTCATGCTTATTATTTATATTTTTTTACAAACAAATTTTGTAACGTAAAACCAAAGAGCGTGACAAACTATTAGGTGCCCAGCTAACAGATGCAGCATCTATAGTGAAAATATTTGCACGTAAATATCTTTGTATGTAGGCATGTGTGTGTGTGTGTGTGTGTGTACTTAACTTCCCACGCAATAGTTACCTATGTATGCAGATACGGATTAATAAGCTTGGATGCTTCAGTGAATTTGTTGTCCAAAACTGAAGTGCAACTGCCGTGACAGTTTCACACACAGTGTAACTAAAACTGTCTTGAAGCGAGTCGTTTTTTTTTAAATAATTTAATTTGCTTAGATGAGTTCGAGACACAACAAGGACTTGGAAAGGATACCAAAAAAAAAAAGAGTTGTGCATTAAAAAACCACAATGTATGGAATGCTAACAGGAGTGCAGTTTAAGAAATAGCATTACGAGCTAAAGCAACTTACGAGCCCTTAAGGTTGCCATTGGTGATCATTTATGGTTCCTGTCTTGGCTGAAGACTGCATTTTTATTTTCAATAAAAAATCTATTTAAACAACTAAAAAAATGAACGAATAACCAAAAAATAAAACAAGCGAACAGGGAGGCAGTTTGCTCGAACTGACTTTTGAATGAGCTCCGAAAAATTTAGCTACCTGTTGAGAGGCAGATACTACTACTTCTTTCTTCAAATTCCAGATGATCTTCAGCTGTGCCAAAGAACAAACTAACTGAAATCAAAAAAAGTGCTGGCTTTCAAATATTTCCAAGTTTTTTGAAGCAGCACTGGCGAAATAGCCAAATAATTTTTCTTTATTCTATGAACAGCATGCAGCAATGAAATATTTTCAATTTTTAAAAGAAGCTTTGTAAGCCAGTCACAAATCAAATTTTAAATCACTTTCCCTTTCATATGAATTGTGAAAGGTTAAGAATTCTACAAACACAGGTTCAAACTGATTATCAAGCGAACAGGAGCTTTAGTAAGATTGTTTCATAGAATAAATACAATAAAACAAACATCATACGCCAAGGTGTGCATTCCACAAAATTTAAAATTTTATAAGGAATAAAAAATCAGGTAGTAAAATTGAATATCCTATGTGTCCTGCAGCTAAAGTTTTACAGAATTTGGCAATGAAAAAATCTAGCAAGCAGATCCAGCCACACATACTCAAATTACTTTGTATGTATGCATCATCACTATCATCACTATCAAAAACACACAAACAATTTGAACGACTTTGAAAAAATTATTGAAACTAGAAACCACAAACTACAACAAAGCAAGCGTCAGGGCAACATAATTCCGAGCAAAGCAACAGAACTTCAAACAAAAACGGAAATCTTTGCACATTTCTAATTTCCTTTGTCCTTTCAAAAAAAGTAACAGCGCTTCCAAAACAAAAAAATTCATTTTCTTCGCTCCTTTGTGAGAATACAAACATGCTTAAATTGTGTTTAGAAGATAACAAAAACACCAGTTGGTAGAAATCAGCGCCAGGTAGAAATCAGTCGAAATTGTAAAGAGAGGAAGGAAGGCAGCAGGACACGCCCCTTTTTCCCCTTTAAAACTAAATCTTGTACCGTACGTAAGAAGGGCCAAAATCAGTCAAGACTGAAGGCACAGACCGTGACGATTCATTAGGTGAACAGGATTTTTAAAAGCATTCTGTTCTTCAATGATCATATTTCACCTGCTCGAGCGAACGTTAAAGAATGTGAGACTGAAAAGCGCAATAGCCTTTAATTTAATTTACCGTATTTGTTTATTATGCCCTTCAGGGATAATTTACTCATCCCTTTTGTGTATTATTTTTGAAAAAGAAAACTGGTTTGAAGAACAAAAGCGCAAGCGATTCTTTAAGCAAACATATCTACTAGATGTTGAGACAAACAGCGTGAAAAAATTAATAAAAAAAAACTTTAATTCAAAAGTGAAAACTTTTTTTAAATTATTTTTCAGGGCCGTGGGAAGAAAGTAAATCTTTTTCTATAAGAAATGCATTAGAATTGTTTTTGTTCTTTTGAAACACTTCTTTTTTAATTGTTCAGCTAAATTATTTTTACTCATCTTCCACAACAACCTTAAAAAAAAATATCCTTTTTGTCAGATGATAAAAGTCAAAACCACAAAACATGAATATTTATTAGGCGAACATAAATCCAACCAGCAAACTTATCCTCAAAAGCAGAACACAAAGTAATAACTACAGTTAGTAAATAAACCTAAGCAACCTAATCTCAAATTCTGAAAATAATAGTTCCATAAGGAAAGAAGTAAAAAAAATGAGAAGTACAGAAAGAAAATACGAATTTTCTACCCGCGTCTCGGCTTGATTGCAAAACGCTATTGAAAACCGAAGACTCATTTAAATTTTATTTATTTGTTTTACTTTCAAATATCTTTTCTTTTTCCTCTTTCGATTGTTTTCCCAAAATGTTTTGTTTAATTTCAGTTTTTTTCTCTATTTTTTATGCAATAAAAAAAAACGAGTGAAAGGATTAAAAAATGGAAAGACTCTTTTCACCAGGCGAACATTTTCTAGCAGCGGTATTCTCAATTTAAATAAAGGGTTTTCAAAAAGGACGCTACAAAAGTTTTTTTAAATAAAACAAAAACGGTTTTGGATATCAAGGAAATTATATTCCTGCGAAAGTATATTCGATGCCATTATGTATGGAACTCGATTTCGTTTCCATGGTCACCACGGGCACGCTTGCAGAAGTCCAGACGCTGAACCCAATGTTCGACAGTTTTCAAGCATAAATCGGTCGATACTGCTGTAATTTCACGTTCGATATTCGTACGAAGTTCATCAATCGTGGCTGGCTTGTTGGCATAGACCATAGACTTGACGTAGCCCCACAAGAAATAGTCTAACGGCGTTAAGTTGCACGACCGAGGCGGCCAATTGACTGGGCCATTTTGTGAGATAACACGTTCACCAAACTTGGTTTTCAATAAATCAATTGTGGCATTCGCTGTGTGGCTTGTGGCGCCGTCCTGTTGAAACCACATATTGTCCAAGTCCATATCATCCAATTAGGGCAAAAAATATTCAGTTATCATTGAGCGGTAGCGATTCTCATTCACAGTAACGTGCCGGTCTTGATCATCACGGAAGAAGTACGGCCCAATGACGCCGCTGTCCCACAAACCGCACCAAACCGTAATTTTTTCGGGAAACAATGGTAACTCATTCTGATACACTAGAGGTATGCATATGATCACATAAGTGGGCGGTGCCCTGAACAAAATTTGTATACACTCGGATTTCCTGCTCGAGTACAACACTACATACCAAATCTGAGCAAACTAGCTTTGATAGCTACTGAAATATAGCAATTTTTGCATTTTCGACATTTGCCGTTATATGGGAGGTGGGCGTGGTTATTGTCCGATACCAACCTGCTCTGGGTCAAGTACAATCTACCTATCGAGTTTGATTGAGATGTCTCAATTTTTACTCAAGTTATCGGCTGCACGGGCAGAAAGACATCGCTAAGTCGACTTCTCTTTTCATTCTGAGCATTTTGGTATATATGTATGTTAGCCTGGGTGGAAAAAAACCAACAAACCAACAACAGCTAGCAAAAACGAAAACTACAGAAAATTCTAAGAAAGTTTTGCCAAGAAACCATGGGTCTAAAATTAATTCCCAGTTCGCGCAGAGCGACGTTAGATTGTGAGGTCATACTTAAATTGTACTCAAAAACCTATACTTTTATAAGAAGCGATCCGGAAAACTGTGCTTGGTTTCTTCGATTATAACGAAAGTTTCTGCATACAGATATTCCCATATTTTTAAAAAAAATGCTAAAATTGTGGAAAATACGGTGGATCGAAAATAAATATTTATTATTGTAATTAAGTTTTCAAAAAATTAAATGTTTTTGTGGTGCAAGTTACAGACATTGCTTTCTTTTCTAGTTTTAGTTTTTTTGGGTTTTAAAGTCTTTTTTGGATTCCATGCGTGGTGTTGTAGTACGACTTTCTATAGTTACGGCCATGATATCGTCTCTATTCTTTGCGATAGCGCGTCGGGAAACTGTTGTCAGAAGCTGTACACAACGCTCAGTTGCTTGGGTATGACATTAAATCCCTGGGTCAGGAAGCGGCGGATCTTACTTACTTACTTAATTGGCGCAACAACCGCCTAAGAGATTTTGGCCGAGGTCAACAAAGCACGCCAGCTGTCCCTATCTTTTGCTAACTGGCGCCAATTGGAAATCCCAAGTATAGCCAAGTCTTTTTCCACTTGGTCTTTCCAACGCAGAGGAGGTCTTCCTTTTCCCAGCGGGTACCGCGTCCAAAGCCTTCTGTGCTGGAGCTATTTCATCCATTCGTACGACGTGACCTAGCCAGCGGAGCCACTGGTTCTTAATCTGCTGCACTATGTCTACGTCCTTGTACCATCGTACGCGGTATTCGCCGTCGCAAAGATGCAAAGGTCTATAAATCTTTCGAAGAATCGAACACTCCAAGAGCTCTCTCATCTGATGTTGTCATCGTCCATGCTTCTGCGCCATACAAGAGGACGGGCATGATGAGAGACTTATAGAGTATGGTTTTTGTCCGCCGAGAGAGGACTTTACTGTGCAATTGCCTACTCAGTCCGAAGTAGCACTTGTTGGCAAGAGAGATTCTGCGTTGGATTTCAAGGCTGACGCTGTTATTGGTGTTAATGCTGGTTCCTAAGTAAACGAAGTCCTCTACTTTTTCAAAGTTATAGCTGTCAACACTGATGTTTGATCCCGGTCGTGAATGTGCCGACTGTCTATTTGATGACAGGAGATACTTCGTCTTGCCCTCGTTCACCTCCAGACCCATTCGCTTCGCTTCTCTATCCAGTTTGGAGAAGGCAGAACTAACTGAGCGGTTGTTAAGACCGATGATGTCAATGTCATCGGCGTACGCCAGCAATTGTACACTCTTATAAAAGATGGTGCCTGACCGATTTAGTTCTGCGGCTCGAATTATCTTCTCCAGCATCAGGTTAAAGAAATCGCACGACAAAGAGTCACCCTGTCTGAAACCTCGTTTGGTATCAAACGGCTCGGAGAGGTCCTTCCCGATTCTGACGGAGCTGGTGGTGTTGCTGAACGGCATTTTACATAGCCATATAAGTTTTGCCGGGATACCAAATTCAGACATTGCGGCAAATAGGAAACTTCTTGTCGTGCTGTCGAAGGCGGCTTTGAAGTCGACAAAAAGATGGTGTGTGTCGATTCTTCTTTCTCGGGTCTTTTCCCATATCTGGCGTATTGTGAATATCTGGTCGGTGGTAGATTTACCAGGTCTAAAGCCACACTGATATGGTCTAATCGGTTCATTGACAGTGGGCTTAAGTCTTTCACACAATACACCCGACAGAATCTTACTCGCGATGTTAAGAAGACTAATTCCGCGATAATTAGGGTAAACTGCAGGATCACCCTTTTTGTGGATTGGGCAGAGCACACTTAAGTTCCAATCAGTAGCCATGCGTTCGTTCGACCATATTCTAGAAATGAGTTCGTGCATACACTTAACCAGCTCCTCTCCGCCGTACTTAAATAACTCAGCTGGTAGCCCGTCGGCCCCGGGGGCTTTGTTGTTCTTCAGCCGTGCTATCGCTTTCCGAATTTCGTCATCATTGATTGGGGATTCGGGTTCAACATCTTCTCCAGGGTTGTTGCAGTTGCTTCCTTAAAGCAGTGTGGAGAAGTGCTCCCTCCATAATTTAAGTATGCTGTGAACATCAGTCATCAGGTCGCCGTTTTCATTCTTACAGGAATTTCAATCATCTCAAGCTCTTCGCACTCACGCATTTCGACTTCTCTCTTTTTCTCTCGAATAATGTATCTTGCTTCCTTCTTCAACTCACGATAACGCTCCCTCACAGCTTGCGTTGCGCCCGATCGCTGTGTGGCCCTGTAGGCAGCGTCTTTACGTTCCGTAGCGGCGCGACATTCCTCGTCATACCAGTTGTTCTTTCGGGCTCGCTGAAATCCGATGGATTCTTCAGCGGCGGTAGGTAGACAGCGAGAAATATGGTTCCACTGCTTGGAAACATCGTTCTGTTGATTTTTGCTCTCAGAGAGCAGGAGTGCAAGTCAAGTGGCGAAGTGGGTGGCTGTCTATTGCGATTGCAGCCTTCCGACGTCGAGCTTTCCTTGTGTCCATTTGCGTGCGCTTTTTGCTGCACAGAGGCGCGTGCGGATCTTAGCATGCCTTCCGTCTATCACAACGTGGTCGATTTGGTTTCATGTCTTACCATCTGGAGACAGCCACGTAGCCTGGTGAATCTTCTTATGCTGGAACCTGGTACTACAGACTACCATGGAGATGTTGAAGAATCTCGCCTTGATGCTCGTCCACCGGAGTGAACAACAGTACTTTACGGCGCAGTCTCTCCAACACCACAAATCCGACACCGAATTTGCGCTCCTTTACATGGCAGCTGTAGTAGATGTCGCAAGGGCCTATCACTTTTTTCCCTTGCCCCGTCCATCGCATCTCTTGGATGGCGGTGATGTCAGTCTTTGCTCTGCTGAGGACATCAACCAGCCGGGCAGAGGCACCTTCCCAATTAAGGGTCCGGACATTCCAGGTGCACGCCCTCAAATCATTGTCCTTTAAACGTTTGCTGTGGTCGTCATCAAAAAAGACAGACACCCGCTTGTAGCCGCACCACCTCGTGAACAGACGCTGCGGACTTTAGTGAACCCTTAATCCGAATATGTCGGAGTGGCTCCACTAAAGCTCCCTCTCTATTAGCCGTGACCCATGGCTCCACACGGGTTGGTTACCGTATCTTGCACATGGGTTGCTCACGTTGCCCAGGGTGCACGAACGTGGTTCTAAGAGTAGGGATTGAGTACAACCGTGCAACTGTAACCGCATACCCAGAAGCACCACTGCACCCCATTGCACCCCAGCAATGAAAATGTGAATTGATGTATAGTAAATAACAAAGTAGTTTATTTATACAAATTTAAAGTAATTAACATTTACTTAGGAACTAATGATTAAATAAAGAGTAGTATTTTTCTTCGATCACTCTTTTTACCACATTAATTAGGGTTGCCTCCATCACGTCGGGTTGCCAATATAATGCAGGGTTGCCAATATCATGCTGAGTTATCATTATCACATATATGTATGTCTATATCTATCTTGATTCCGTTATGCTTTTACAAGCAACCGTTATGCGAGCACCGTCAGGCGAACAGTTTCCTCAGCAGCATCCACTATCAGCGAAGCAAACATCACTAAAAACAACCAACCACCAAGGAAATATTTCACAGGGGAAAATCACCCGCGCACTAAAAATGCTAACATACCCCTCGCGCACACAGCCTCCCTCCCAGCAGGTGATCGATCGATCTGCCAACACAAAGTCACTAAGCATGACGAAGGCATAGGCGGACATAAACTAAAATAAGCGCAAGTGGGGATAAAAAATTTAAATCTTCAAGCGCAGCATCCAAAAAAACAAAAAACTACCATCTGAATAGTTCATATGTTTTGGTCGATCTGCTCTTAAACGAATATATTTACATACATATATGTACATACATATGATAGTACATACAAACAAACACACGTTACGTGCACACACTTTGTCAGGGTTCAAGCTCAGTGACTTAGAAATAAAAAATAATAAAAAAAAATTTAAATTAAGTATTTGAAATCGACGACTGTAACGAAGTACTAGGCAAACAGCATTTTCCACACAATTCCAAATGCCTACATTTTATGCGAATTGTTATTAGAATTTATAAAGAAAAAAATACGGCATGGCATGGCTTGGCATGGCATGGCAGGGATGCTCCAGTGAGTTCAAATATCCATATAAATTAAAGTGCAACCGCCGTAACAGTTTTATTTCAATTTAAAAAAAATTTTCATTAAAAGCACAAGCTTGCCCACTCTCTTGGAACACTAGGTTTTGTTTTAGAATTTTATATGTTGGGTTTCATTTTTTTTGCCAATGGAGAATCATTCGATTTTGATTTTCTGAATAATCGACTACGTTTATAGAAATTTTTAATGAGGAATTTCACTCCCGTTCTGTTTTTGTTGTTTGTTTTTTTTGGTATCATACAAAAGTATATCCCGAGAAGGCTCGCGTAGGCTCCCTTATTAAAACTCAACAATATGGCTTGACGTTAGTTCAGATAACCGAGCCGAGAGTTGTCTTTTGAGTGTCCATCATTTTGAGAAAGTTTCGCCTACAAAAAAAATTTAAGTTATTATACAGAAAAAAGTTAATGTTTAGCATTCCTTTGATCTAAAAATTCACATTTAATTTCTGATTAATTTATTTATTTTTTCATGCTTATTATTTATATTTTTTTACAAACAAATTTTGTAACGTAAAACCAAAGAGCGTGACAAACTATTAGGTGCCCAGCTAACAGATGCAGCATCTATAGTGAAAATATTTGCACGTAAATATCTTTGTATGTAGGCATGTGTGTGTGTGTGTGTGTGTGTACTTAACTTCCCACGCCATAGTTACCTATGCAGATACGGATTAATGAGCTTGGATGCTTCAGTGAATTTGTTGTCCAAAACTGAAGTGCAACTGCCGTGACAGTTTCACACACAGTGTAACTAAAACTGTCTTGAAGTGATTTGAGTAGTTTTTTTTTTTTTAATAATTTAGTTTGCTTAGATGGGTTTGAGACACAACAAGGACATGGAAAGGATACCAAAAAAAAAAGAGTTGTGCATTAAAAAACCACAATGTATGGAATGCTAACAGGAGTGCAGTTTAACAAATAGCATTACGAGCTAAAGCGACTTACGAGCCCTAAAGGTTGCCATTGGTGATCATTTATGGTTCCTGCCTTGGCTGAAGACTGCATTTTTATTTCGAATAAAAAATCTATTTAAACAACTAACAAAATAAACAAATAAACTAAAAATAGAACAAGTGAACAGGGAGGCAGTTTGCTCGAACTGACTTCTGAATGAGCTCCGAAAAATTTAGCTACCTGTTGAGAGGCAGATACTAATACTTCTTTCTTCAAATTCCAGATGATCTTCAGCTGTGCCAAAGAACAAACTAACTGAAATCAAAAAAAGTGCTGGCTTTCAAATATTTCCAAGTATTAGAGGTTTTTTGAACAAGCACTGGCGAAATAGCCAAATAATTTTTCTTTATTCTATGAACAGCATGCAGCAATAAAATATTTTAAATTTTTTTAAGAAGCTGTGTAAGCAAGTCACAAATCAAATTTTAAATCACTTTCCCTTTCATATGAATTGTGAGTGGGTTAAGAATTCTACAAACACAGGTTCAAACTCATTATCAAGTGAACAGGAACTTTAGTAAGATTGTTTCATCGAATAAATAAAATAAAACAAACATCATACGCCAACGTGTGCATTCCACAAAATTAATAATTTTATAAGGAATAAAAAATTAGGTAGTAAAATTGAGTATCCTATGTGTCCTGCAGCTAAAGTTTTACTGTCAAATAACAAAAGAAATATAGAAAACTGAAATATTAACACTTTTTCAGTAGCATCTATTTATTCTTACATTTTTCATATCAATATTTTATGAATGCCCGCAGGATTCAAAGGGTTTGCCGAGGCAAAACCACAAAACTCAGTGTATAACTAAGCGCACAGAACACTAAACAGCATACAGAATTTGGCAATGAAAAAATCTAGCAAGCAGATCCAGCCACACATACTCAAATTACTTAACTATGCACAAAAGATAAGCGAGAATTAGTTGAACAAAAGATATTTGCAGGAAAGAGTCTTCTCACATCCCCAATTATCGCTATGATTTTATGAACACACAAATTATAAAACACACAAACAATTTGAACGAATTTGAAAAAAATTATTGAAACTAGAAACCACAAACTACAACAAAACGTCAGGGCAACATAATTCCGAGCAAAGCAACAGCACTTCAAACAAAAACGGAAATCTTTGCACATTTCTAATTCCCTTTGTCCTTTCAAACAAAGTAACAGCGCTTTCAAAAAAAAAGTTCATTTTCTTCGCTCCTTTGTGAGAATACAAACATGCTTAAATTGTGTTTAGAAGATAAAAAAACACCAGTTGGTAAAAAACAGCGCCAGGTACATAGAAGTCAGTCGAAATTGAAAAGAAAGGAAGGAAGGCAGCAGGACACGCCCCTTTTTCCCCTTTAAAAGTAAATATTGTACCGTACGTAAGAAGGGCCAAAATCAGTCAAGACTGAAGGCACAGACCGTGACGATTCATTAGGTGAACAGGATTTTTAAAAGCATTCTGTTCTTCAATGATCATATTTCACCTGCTCGAGCGAACGTTAAAGAATGTGAGACTGAAAAGCGCAATAGCCTTTAATTTAATTTACCGTATTTGTTTATTATGCCCTTCAGGGATAATTTACTCATCCCTTTTGTGTATTATTTTTGAAAAAGAAAACTGGTTTGAAGAACAAAAGCGCAAGCGATTCTTTAAGCAAACATATCTACTAGATGTTGAGACAAACAGCGTGAAAAAATTAATAAAAAAAAACTTTAATTCAAAAGTGAAAACTTTTTTAAATTATTTTTCAGGGCCGTGGGAAGAAAGTAAATCTTTTTCTATAAGAAATGCATTAGAATTGTTTTTGTTCTTTTGAAACACTTCTTTTTTAATTGTTCAGCTAAATTATTTTTACTCATCCGTCACTTCCACCTTTAAAAAAAAATATCCTTTTTGTCATATGATAAAAAATCAAAACCACAAAACATGACATTTATTAGGCGAACATAAATCCAACCAGCAACTTTAGCCTGAGAAGCAGAACACAAAGCAATAACTACAGTTAGTAAATAAACCTAATCTCAAATTCTGAAAAAAATAGTTCATAAGGAAAGAAGTTTGCACGTAAAAAAATGAGAAGTACAGAAAGTGTAACGGACTTTCCGGGGTGCTGGGTGTAGCTCTCGGTTGTCCAGGGTATCTGCAAAGAAATTAACCCTATCTCCTCTGGTAAATCAATACACCTTCGCTTTGCTTCGCTATCTTTATTTATTCTTCGTGATGCTACCTCGTAAGCGTAGAGCTATAGTATGTTTTAAGCCCTACAGCTAGCACCCGTCTCAGTGGTTTAAGCCCACCTCGAATATAAATTAATAGTCTCAGAGGTTTGATCCCTCTTTAACTACTCGTATGACTCACGTTGCGACGCGTGTCATGTATGCCTAACGACTGACCATTTGATATTCATATTGCTCCTTTTATACTGTTTTGCCCGTAGGCAGACAGTTGTCCTTATAATAACAATTTCATATATTGTGTGAAAAGTAATAACTATATATGTATGTTGTATGTACAAAGTAATAATTCAAGTTAAGGGTGTGTGTATGTACATGTGTAGATACGTGTGTGTGTGTGTAGATAATTCAATTTACATGCTTATATGTGTATGTGTTTAAACTAATATACAGGCAGGTTCTGGAATTCACTTCCGAGTGAATATCAAACAAATTCGTTTTCAATCCGACATTTGGTGTTCTGTGTTTCACTTTCACAATTTCAATTCCACATTTTTTCTAAAATGAATTCCGAGTGAATACGCATGTTCTGGCAAACGAATTCACAAGAAAAATGTCGGTTAGCATTCACTTCAGTTCAAACTTGCGAAATTGGTGCGAGCAAATATGTAAGTAAATAAAAACGCTTGATTATTGGAATAAATAGAGTTTCAAATAATTTTTTTAAAACTCTAACATGGAATTAAAGTTAAATTTTATTTTTATAGGGGTAAACATAAGAATACGCAGCAGGAAGCGATCCTTCTCCACTTCATGGAGACACATAAAGATATCGCTCGAGGCTTTGTTAAGGGTGACAAAGTAAAAGTTGATGCCCTATGGAAGGCGGTGGTGACAGAGTTGAATCTGCATGGTCCACCACAGAAAGATATTTCTGGTTGGAAAAAGGTGAACAAATTAATTTTTTTTTACTTTTGCTAATTTTTCTTAACTTAAAATAATATTATTTTAATAGGTTTGGATGGATTGGAAGGCCTTCATTAGGAGAAAAGTTGCACACAACAACTTGGAAGCTAGGGCAACGGGAGGAGGACCATTCAACAAACACATCCTCACTCCAACCGAGGATACAATCGCAGGATTATGTGGAATATATACCGTGGTGGAAGGCATTCCAAACACAGCAGACTTCGGTGTCCCTTCTGCAAACAGCGAAGTGCCTTCAGAGGTTTCCAGCGACGATGATAACCTCCCGTCTACAAGCAGTTCTGCTCGATTCCGAAGACGCGAGCCTATGGTAACCGACCACTTAAGGAACAATATCGGTGAGCAGACAGGTGCCATGAAAAGCCTTGTAGATGGGTTGCAAGATAATGTTGAGGCCACAAAGGAAGTGAGCAGTGGCATTCAATGTCTTTGTGAATCCGTTAAGGACTTGACAACTGCTGTACAAAACGCCACTGAGGAGAACAAAAGACACCATTTACAAATGGAGCGGCTGCGACAAACAGAAAATGAAATGAAGTATAAAGAGTATGAATTAGCGGAGCTGAAAATGTACCTCAAATATCAGTGCAAACCAAACAGTAATTAACTGCATAATTCCATCACTGTGTATTTACCTTATGATCGTACCTGTAATTAGTCCATTAATGGACAACGAATTTCGAATTCAATGTTTTGAGTTTATTTTTGAAAGTAGTGAATTTATAATTATTTTAATTTTAGCCTTAAACTTGAAATCACAATTAAAAACATTTAAAAAATTACTATAAATTAGAGTTTGTTTTATTTTATTCGGTGCTTTAAACTTTCAGGAAATTGTATGAAGATGAGTGGCTATATTCTCTCTTAATGTTATAGCCTCAGTATCCAGTGTGGCATCATTTAATACTCCTTCAGCAACTGCGGGTTCTATTCTCTCGACTTCAGTGTCATCAGAAAATAACTCCTGTACTTTGTAGTGTTTGCAAACATTATGTAACGCGCAGCAAACATTTGTTATTTGCACCACCTTTTTTGGTTGGTATTGAAGAGGGCGTGCTAAGCATCTAAACCTGCTTTTTAGCACCCCTATTGTTCTCTCAACGACATTGCGTGCCGAAGAATGCTTTTGGTTAAATGTATGCTGCGCTGTGCCAGCAAGTGGATCTCTAAAAGGCGTTAGCAAAAAAGGCTGAAGTGCATATCGAGCATCGCCTAGAAGCCATGAGCCACGTTCTCCGTTATCGTAGCACCGTTGGTAATAGTCATGAGCTCTACTCATACTCCATATTAAAGAGTCATGACTTGATCCAGGGCGACGGGCATCAACTGCCTTTATAACCATATTATGGTCGCATATCTGCAAAAAAATGTTTAACTGATAAAGCTTGTTATACAATAAATTTGATGAAATACCTTACAATCATTGCATTAATGCTAAAGTATCCTTTCCGATTGTAAAAAAGGCTATGATCTGTATGCGGCTTGCATAATTGTATATGCGTTCCGTCTACACAGCCAATTACTCCAGGTATACCAAAACTTCGTTGAAAATGCTGCTTCGATTTAGTCAGCTCACTTTCGGTCATACTTAATTGAATCCACTCCGGGCATAAGTACCTTTCCAAAATTTCCAATACTCTTGCCGTAACTTTTGCTACCGTGCTGCGCCCCATAGAAATGCAACTATCCTTGCCAACAGCCTTTTGAAAACCACCTTCGGCTAGGAATCTCAGTGTTGCCGCGAGGTGTAATTGCACTGGAATAGACGTGTGCTTTATGTGATTGTCCACAACGTTCAGCAGCATAAGGAAAGCGTCTTTGTTGACCCTGTAGTTGGACACAAATCTATGAAATATCTGATTATAATTGGACTAAATACAAATAAATACGTACTTACACCAACTCAGTCACATCAAATGGATTGGAATGGTCCCGCAGTATCCTTCTATTAAGAGCTGCTTCTGCATGATCCGCAATTTCCGTATATATGGTGGCAAACGCAGTTAAAGCACTCATTTTTCGATTTTTATACTAAAATTTATTATTTATTTTGGGTAAATTGACAGCTGTCAGCTGTTAAGTTCACTTTTGCGGTGAACGAAAAACGAGTTCTAAAATGAACAAAAAGTTCGGTTTTCAGAACACCAAATCCAAATTCACTCGGTTTTAGGTTTATTTGCATATTCACTTTCACTCGGATTCCAGAACCTACCTGATAATTCATGTTGAGTTTTTTTTTTGTTTATTGTGTATGTTATATATATATCTAAACTGTTGTGAGGGCTCAGGGTCATAGGATCCAGGGTCCTCACAAAAAAAAATACGAATTGTCTAGCCGCGTTTCGGCTTGATTGCAAAACTCTATTGTAAACCGAAGACTCATTTAAATTTTATTTATTTTTTTTACTTTCAAATATCTTTTCTTTTTCCTCTTTCGGTTGTTCTTACACAATTTTTTGTTTAATTTCAGTTTTTTCTCTATTTTTTATGCAATAAAAAAAACGAGTGAAAGGATTAAGGAGTAAAAAATAATTTCATAAAATTCCCGATTCTTTGTTTCAAATCGCAGCTAGCATTAAACTTTACTAAATTTCTTCAAATAAATACTGAAAAACGAACTTTTTTTCATTTTTCAAAATTTCCGTTATTTGGAAGTTGGGCGAAGTTATGGTCTGATTTCAAAACTTATTGACGGTAATGCTAATGGTATCAAGGAGAATATGTTCACTTAATTTTGTGACGATACCTTACACCGTTATTAGGTTTTATATTTTTCAAAATTTCATAAAAATCAAGTTTCTTAAATAAATATCTCTCTAAATATCAAATTTTAACTAATATGTTCCAATAGATATAGAATAAACGCAATTTTTGAATTTTTCAAAATTTCCGTTATATGGGAGGTGGGCGTGGTTATTAACCGATCTTGACCATTTTCAATACCAACCTACCCTGTCCAAAGGGCAATCTATGTATGTACAAAATTTCATTTTTTACTCAAGTTATTGTAACCACGGTCGGACGGACGGACAGACAGTCAGGGCTAAATCGATTTCTCTTTTCCTTCTGATCATTTTAGTAAGTATATCGTTAGCTACACATTCGTCGCCTGGGAAAAATATTGTCGTAAGCGCCATTTTGACGATTTTGAGTTATCGATGCAGTTATATGTATGTATATTTCAAAACAAGATCTTACAATTGGTGTTATCAGTTTACCGATATCTCGCTTAACCTCCGAGATATTCAGCATGATTTTGTTGTATATCCACTGTCAGTAGCGATGTTTTCGTTTTTTGTTGTATGTGTAGACGGTTTTCCACATACGACAATTTTCCCATACAAATTAACAAATTTTTTGTGTCATTAAAATATTGTCGTATATACAAGATTGCATGACACATACGACGAAATTGTATTGCCGCTTAATAGAATTCTGTCGAATGTGTTATGGTGAAATGCATTGATTTTCGTAATTTTAGTATCAATCGTGATGTCGTCGCGATCGGACAGTTCTTCTGCGTCGAGCGTATCGGAGCAAATTTATTCGTAAGTTTTATAGAAAACTCTAGCTGTAATATTAGAAAGCATTTAATAATCATACTTACATATGTTATGGAATGCGTAATGAAATTTTGAATTATGAAAGTTATAGCGATTTTCCACCAGACGACGAAGTAAATGATCCCAATTATGACCCTAATTCTAAATCGACACTGAAAACGTTCTACGAATCAGCCTACAGCCCATTATTCCCAATACTACTGAAGTCTTGCAACTTCCGAGAAATTGTGCAAAATTCAGCGAGCCTGGACAATCTTCTATACCGCAGCTTGATAGTGTTCATAGCACAATTGAAAAGTTTTTGTGGAACGTTGAAATTCCCAGCCAATTGTGTTTAATTCGGCTGCTCAAAAACGCAAATTACAACTTCTGCAACGAGCAGTAAAGTCATCTGTCAACGAGCAGTAAAGTCATCTGTCGACGGACAAGTCTCTCATTATGCCCGTCCTAATGTATGGCGCAGAAGCATGGACGATGAAGATATCTGATGCGAAGGCTCTGGGAGTGTTCGAGAGAAAGATTCTCCGAAAGATTTATGGGCCTTTGCGATGGCGAATACCGTAGAAGATGGAACGATGAGCTGTACGAGCTTTATAAAGACATAGATATAGTGCAGTGAATTAAGATCCAGGGGCTTCGCTGGCTTGGTCATGTCGTTCGAATGGATGAAAGCGCCCCAGCTCTGAAAGTATTCGACGCGGTACCCGCCGGTGGTAGCAGGGGAAAAGGGAGGCCTCCTCTGCGTTGGAAAGACCAGGCGGTAAGGGACTTGGGTACGCTTGGTATTTCCAACTGGCGCCAGTTACCAAAAGAGAGAAATGACTGGCGTGCTGTGCTAAGCTCGGCCAAAATCGCATAGGCGGTTATCGAGCTATTGATTTTAAATGTTTTTTAATAAAAGCAGAAAGTTTGATTTTCAAACAAGTACAATTTTTCAAGTGCAAGTCTATTATTTATTCCAACAATGACTACTTTAATGTTGGAACAAAATTATCATTTAATGAACTCGAATGTAACTTTTCTCGATTTAAGGAAAAGTAAATGACCGTTTTCTACAACGATTTGGGAAAACCGTCTTCGAGTTGTTCCCAAAAAAAACACTTGACAGCAATAACAAAAAAGGCTTACAAAGTTGCCTTTCTTTCTTAGAAAAAGATGAGGACAAAAACTTTTATCGTGCCATATTAAACATATAATACCGGCTAGTATTTTAAATAATATATTTTTATGTGACTCATCAGACTGAATTTGATATTGCAACTTATGTTTCATTAGTTTTATGTTAAGCATGTAATGCAAATATGTATTTTTTATGTTAATTTTATTGCTTTATTTTACTTTATGTATGTGTTCGTGTGGAAAATAAAAAGTGAATTCTTATACAAAAATATTAAAAATACTACTACTTGTGTTTCTGACTATTCTAACATTTAATGGCATTTTGTCGTATATGTACGGACTTTGCGCATGCATTTTGAAGCTGTGATATACGAAAAAATGATGCTGAGGAAAACTCCTATAATATCAACAAAATATATGCAAACATTATATATTTCATTTGTTAATGAAACTTTTTATAATCCCTGAAATTTTAAGAAAAATCTACCGTTGCGTTTTTGAGTAATATATTCCTAAACTTCAATTGCGTTTTCCCAAAAATCATGAAAAGTGATATACGACAATAATTTACCACAGGCGACGACATGTAAATGTGCTAAGTGAACTTTTTTCAAAATTCAGATTTTGATGCAGTTTGATAGACAATTACCAAATATGTATTCTTAAAAAAAAAATGATATGTAAATGTGCTAAGTGCACAGCTGACAAAAAAAAGGCGCGCTATGTGTGACAGAACAATGTAAAGTTAATATTGTCAACTTGGGCTGTTTGCGTTTTCGCAAGTTCATTTGTGTAAAATAAATATTTTAAGAACAATTTATTCGCCAAAAAGGTAAGATATTCTTATTTTAATGAAAATAAACAATTTGTAGGTATTTATAAAAATTAAAACTGTTAAGATAACAACATGAATTGGGACACAAATAGCAATGCAGCACAGCCGCTTCGGCCGATCGAAAATTTATTTGGGATAGAATCAGACGATGGTGTTCTTGGATTGGTGCACTATTCATTTCATAGGGATAGTGACAATTCTTGTGATATGCCAATTAAAAATAATAAGCGAAAGAAAAGAGTGCAGGTGAAAAATGACACATGGTTTGAAGCTAAGAACAAAAAAAGAAGAAGGAGGCTGTGTCAGAGACACGGCCATTAAGTTTAACGTAGAATACGCCATCCGATAAGACAGAAAACATATGTATAATGATAATTTATAATGATAAATAATACAAGCAATGAATTTCTTTATTTGATAGTTAATTAATTAAATTTCTCGCAAAAACGAAGTCAATGGTAGTTATCAATAGTAAAGATAAATGATAAATAACAGACCCAAATCTATTTGATTATTTGAAAGTTACTTTTGAGAATATAGGCTTATGATAGGAAAAATAGGATAAATATGTTTTTAAATCATAATCATGTTGGATTAGTAAATGTGACTCGCGAAGAAATTGAAAACCCTACCTTCTTCACTGAGTGTGCCGAAAAAACTTCGCATTCCTGAAATCTCTTCCCAATTCTATGGCATATTGGCAAATGAAAGGGAATGATCTCAGTAATGAAGCGTGATTTATATTTTTTAATATACTAAACGTCAACTTTCAGCTGTTGTCAAACAGCATCAATCACCATTGTTATTTTGCAGTAGTTGGCAGCGCTTTCTCTGCCTTTACTCTACTTAAATTTTCCCGCCTAAAATTATGCAATAAAATGAACGTATATTCACGCTACTACACACTCAACCAAACACCACACACATATTTGTTTGGATGTGTTTATAAAATTTTCATTTGAGAAATTTAAATATTAAGAAGATATCAACCAATATGAAATGTATGTCAAACGAAAGCTAACATCTTCATTTGACTACAAAAAATTTTTTTTTTAAATTTATCTCGCCGTTTCCTTATAATTAAGGAAATAGAGATTACAACAATAATAATCTGACATGGGTGCCCATAACGTAAGGTAAGACGTATTCTACGCCAAAAGAAGAGAATGCGGCAAAAGTTATTGGGGAAGCCGAAGGGAAGATGCTTCATGGAATTACAGGGGAAAAAAAGAACCACGAAATATGAAGCCAAGATGTTAGTGCGCACAAAGCAAAACAACTGGAAGCAGTGAAGTGCTCATTAATTACTTATGTACAAAGAAGAGAAATATTTTCAAATTTTTGGAAAATTGATTGGCACAAAAAAAAAATATATTTATTTTAACACTTTAGTGAACACAATACAGCCTAAACGAACTCTACAATCGAACAAATCCTACTGAGTCCAGAAGAACGCGATCATTACAATATCACTTAAAATGCAATAATGAGACTGTGCGGGTGTGTAGAACGCTTTCTATAAACACATTGAATATAGGTAGACAATCCGTGCTGACTTGGGTGGAGAAGCCTTTGGTTGCAAACCAGAACACTACAGGGACTGTTCGAGTAACATGCACAAAAAACAAAAACAATTTAAATTTATTTTTTGACTGTCTTCCACTGATGGAATCGCACTACTGTCGATCTGTTACACAGAAAAAATATATTTTACCAGAGTGGCGTTCAAAAAAAAATGGTCTTCGATTTCTATGCTAATGATTGGTGCTCAACTAACAATGTTCAACCAGTTTCACAATCATTGTTTTATTCTGAATTTGAAAAAAGAAATATTGGCTTGTTTGCCCCTAAAAAATACCAATGCGACTTATGAGTTCGTTTTTCTATTGGAAGCCTATCAAATGAAGAATACACTCGATACTGGAGAAAAATTGTTAAAACAATAAAAAGTTACATATTATAAGAACATACAAATAGCTTTTTTTAATTTTTTATCTAAGGGGAATATCTAAGGAAAATGTGCTATGTGCGTTAAAAAAAAAAAATTAAGTAAAAAGTGCTAAATTAAAAAAAGTTCGATATATAGAAAATCTGCAGTTTTTATTGTTGTTTTACTTTTAAGTTGGTAACGCAGACTTTCAAAGAATAAACCTGCATTTAAATTTTAATAAAATAACAGTTTTTACAGCAATTATTGAGTTTTTTGTCTCTCCTGTAGAATTCGAAAAAGTTCACTTAGCACATTTTTATCGATTATTTTATGCTGTTACAAACAACCGTTATGCGAACAAAGCTATAATACCCTTGTGTGCAAGTACGCTTGGGTAAAAAAAAATGTAATTAATTTTGTGAAACAAACAAATTTTTTATTCCAGCAGAGAACACAGATTTTAACAATAAACAAGTAAAGAACTTTATATACCCGGCGCCCGCTTTAAGCTAAATTTTTAGATTAATAAAGCAGGGACTAAGTTCGGGCAAAATCGAACTTGATGTAAGCATCTTTATTCAAAAATTTCATATAATCGGATTTGTTGATTTAATACAAAACCGCATACCAAATTTGAGCAAATTAGCTTCACTAGTTACAGAAGTGTCCGTGTTTTACGAGTTTCAATAACTTACTGGGTCTGGTCTAATTTTAGTGATTTTAAAAATACTGTTTACTTAGTCCAAATAAAATATCTGTACTAAATTTGGGCAAAATCGATAAAGGATTTCCAGAGATATAAAGTGGGCGGTACCATGAACCTTTTCCAAAATGTTCGTTTAAATGGATTGGTTGACTTAATTCCCATAGTTACTGAAGTATCAAATTTTCGGAGTTTTGGAAAATTACCGTTATATGGGAGACGGGCGAAATTTTCGGACGATTTTAAGCATTTTCATAATGTCAGCGAACTATGTAGGTACAATCTAACATGTGTGCCAAGTTTAAACGAAATCGTAAAAATAGTTCCAGCCATATATGTATGTACATATAATCTCAAATGTGGGCGGTAACACGCCCCTTTTCCAAAATTTTCACATAGTCGGATTTCTGACTGCAATACAACAACACATACTAAACTCAAGATATTTCCCTTCAATATTTATTTAAATGTTCGATTTTTAGTGTTTCCGAAAATTACCGTTATATGGCAGGTGGGCGTGGTTATGGTCAGATTTTGATAATTTTCCAAATACCGCTTAAATAGGCATAGTGTAATACGTATACCAACAAAATTTAACAAAATGGGGGGTGGTTTTAGAAATATACATATGAACTCATCAGTGGGCGGTGCCCTGAACAAAATTTTTACGGATTTCCTGCTCGAATACAACACTACATACCAAATCTGAGCAAACTAGCTTTGATAGCTACTGAAATATAGCAATTTTTGCAATTTCGACATTTACCGTTATATGGGAGGTGGGCGTGGTTATTGTCCGATTATCAACCTGCTCTGGGTCAAGGACAATGTACCTACCGAATTTCATTGAGATATCTAAATTTTTACTTAAGTTATCGACTGCACGACAAACAGGCATCGCTAAATCGACTTCTCTTTTCATTCTGAGCATTTCGGTATATATGTATGTATGTATGTATATGTAAAAATGTGAATTGATGTGTAATAAATAACAAATTTAAAGTAATTAACATTTAATTAGGAATTATTGATTAAATAAAGAATAGCATTTTTAGTTATGCTCGACTTTACGTGTTTTCTTCGATCACTCTTTTTACCACATTAATTAGGGTTGCCTGCATTACGCCGGGTTGCCAATATCATGCAGGGTTACCATCATTACATATATGTCTATATCTATCTTCACCGGAAGTGAACAAAAATTTAAATGTTTCGAAAAATTTATTTTAAATTTCGAAAAGGTTCAATTATAATACCCTTAGAGTTTCAGAGTGGGATCTCCATTAGTTAGTTTGAAAATAATTCTAAAAAACACAAACAAAATATTGACCCTTATGAGGCGAACAGTTTCCTCAACAACATCCACTTTCAGCGAAGCAAATAAGCAAACATCACTAAAACCAACCAACCACCAAGGAAATCTTTAATAGGGGAAAATCACCCGCGCACTAAAAATGCTAACATTCCCCTCGCGCCAACAGCCTCCCTCCCAGCAGGTGATCGAACGATCTGCCAACACAAAGTCACTAAGCATGACGAAGGCATAGGCGGACATAAACTAAAATAAGCGCAAGTGGGGATAAAAAATTAAAATCTTCAAGCGCAGCATCCAAAAAAACAAAAAACTACCATCTGAATAGTTCATATGTTTTGGTCGATCTGCTCTTAAACGAATATACATATACATACATATGATAGTACATACAAACAAACACACGTTACGTGCACACACTTTGTCAGGGTTTAAGCTCAGTGACTTAGAAATAAATATTACAAAAAAAAATATTTCAATTAAGTATTTGAAATCGACGACTGTGACGAAGAACTAGGCAAACAGCATTTTCCACACAATTCCAAATGCCTACATTTTATGCGAATTGTTATTAGAATTTATAAAGAAAAAAATATTTTCTCACGGCATGGCATGGCTTGGCATGGCATGGCAGGGATGCTCCAGTGAGTTCAAATATCCATATAAATTAAAGTGCAACCGCCGTAACAGTTTTATTTCAATTTTTTTGTATTTTTTTTTTGCATTCACATTTTCGTGTTCAAACGCAATGAACCAGATTAAAAGCACAAGCTTGCCCACTCTCTTGGAACACTAGGTTTTGTTTTAGAATTTTATATGTCGGGTTTCATTTTTTTTGCCAATGGAGAATCATTCGATTTTGATTTTCTGAATAATCGACTTTGTTATAGAAATTTTTAATGAGGAACTTCACTCCCGTTCGTTTTTTAGTTGTTTTAGTTTATTAGTTGTTTATGTTTTTTTTTTTTATCATACATACATATATCCCGAGTAAGATTGGGTAGGCTCCCTTATTAAAACTCCACAATATGGCTTGACGTTATTTAAGATAACTGAACCGAAAGTCGTCTTGAGGGTCCACCATTGTGGGTTAGTTGTGTGTACAAAAAAAATTTAAGTTATTATACAGAAAAAAGTAAATTGTTAGCATGCCTTTGATCTAAAAATTCACATTTAATTTCGGATTAATTTATTTATTTTTTCATGCTTATTATTTATATTTTTTTACAAACAAATTTTGTAACGTAAAACCAAAGAGCGTGACAAACTATTAGGTGCCCAGCTAACAGATGCAGCATCTATAGTGAAAATATTTGCACGTAAATAGCTTTCTATGTATGCATGTGTGTGTGTGTGTGTGTGTGTACTTAACTTCCCACGCAATAGTTACCTATGTATGTAGATACGGATTAATGAGCTTGGATGCTTCAGTGAATTTGTTGTCCAAAACTGAAGTGCAACTGCCGTGACAGTTTCACACACAGTGTAACTAAAACTGTCTTAAAGCGATTTGAGTAGTTTTTTTTTTCATAATTAAATTTGCTTAGATGGGTTTGAGACACAACAAGGACATGGAAAGGATACCAAAAAAAAAAGAGTTGTACATTAAAAAACCACAATGTATGGAATGCTAACAGGAGTGCAGTTTAACAAATAGCATTACGAGCTATAGCGACTTACGAGCCCTTAAGGTTGCCATTGGTGATCATTTGTGGTTCCTGTCTTGGCTTAAGACTGCATTTTTATTTTCAATAAAAAATCTATTTAAACAACTAACAAAATGAACGAATAACCAAAAAGTATAAGAAGCGAACAGGGAGGCAGTTTGCTCGAACTGACTTTTGAATGAGCTCCGAAAAATTAAGCTACCAGCACTGGCGAAATAGCCAAATAAATTTTCTTTATTCTATGAACAGCATGCAGCAATAAAATATTTTCAATTTTTAAAAGAAATTTTAAATCACTTTCCCTTTCATATGAATTGTGAGTGGGTTAAGAATTCTACAAACACAGGTTCAAACTCATTATCAAGTGAACAGGAACTTTAGTAAGATTGTTTAATAGAATAAATAAAATAAAACAAACATCATACGCCAAGGTGTGCATTCCACAAAATTAATAATTTTATAAGGAATACAAAATCAGGTAGTAAAATTGAGTATCCTATGTGTCCTGCAGCTAAAGTTTTACTGTCAAATAACAAAAGAAATAAAGAAAACTGAAATATTAACACTTTTTCAGTAGCATCCATCTATTCTTACATTTTTGATATCAATATTTTAGGAATGCCCGCAGGATTCAAAGGGTTGGCGAGTCAAAACCACAAAACTCAGTGTATAACTAAGCGCACAGAACGCTAAACAGCATACAGAATTTGGCAATGAAAAAATCTAGCAAGCAGATCCAGCCACACATACTCAAATTACCTAAGTATGCACAAAAGATAAACGAGAATTAGTTGAACAAAAGATATTTGCAGGAAAGAGTCTTCCCACATCCCCACTTATCGCTATGATTTTATGAACACACAAATAACAAAATCACACAAACAATTTTAACGAATTTGACAAAAATTATTGAAACTAGAAACCACAAACTACAACAAAACGTCAGGGCAACATAATTCCGAGCAAAGCAACAGCACTTCAAACAAAAACCGGAAATCTTTGCACATTTCTAATTCGCTTTGTCCTTTCAAACAAAGCAGCAGCGCTTCCAAAAAAATAAAATTCATTTTCTTCGCTCCTTTGTTAGAATACAAACATGCTTAAATTGTGTTTAGCAGATAAAAAAACCAGTTGGTAGAAATCAGCGCCAGGTAGAAGTCAGTCGAAATTGAAAAGAGAGGAAGGAAGGCAGCAGGACACGCCAGGACAAAATCAGTCAAGACTGAAGGCACAGACCGTGACGATTCATTAGGTGAACAGGATTTTTAAAAGCATTCTGTTCTTCAATGATCATATTTCACCTGCTCTAGCGAACGTTAAAGAATGTGAGACTGAAAAACGCAATAGCCCTGAATTAAATTTACCGTATTTGTTTATTATGCCCTTCAGGGATAATTTACTCATCCCTTTTGTGTATTATTTTTGAAAAAAAAACTGGTTTTTAAGCTTGTTGAAGAAGCAAAAGCGCAACCGATACTTTAAGCAAACATATCTACTACTTAGATGTTGAGATAAACAGCATGAAAAAATTAATAAAAAAAAAAACTTTAATTCAAAAGTAAAAACTTTTTATAAATGATATCAAAGAAAATATACAGTGAATTAAAAATCACTTTTTTTAAATTATTTTTCATAACCGTGGAAAGGAAGTGAATCTTTTTCTATAAGAAATTCATTATAATTGTTTTTGTTCTTCTGGAACACTTCTTTTTTAATTGTTCAGCTAAATTATTTTTACTTATCCGTCACTTCTACATCAACCTTTAAAAAAAAATATCCTTTTTGTCAGATGATAAAAGTCAAAACCACAAAACATGATTATTTATTAGGCAAACATAAATCCAACCAGCAATCTTATCCTCAAAAGCAGAACACAAAGTAATAACTACAGTTTGTAAATAAACCTAAGCAACCTAATCTCAAATTCTGAAAATAATAGTTCCATAAGGAAAGAAGTAAAAAAAATGAGAAGTACAGAAAGAAAATACGAATTTTCTACCCGCGTTTTGGCTGATTGCAAAACTATATTGAAAACCATAGACTCATTTCAATTTTATTTATTTGTTTTACTTTCAAAAATCTTTTCTTTTTCCTCTTTCGATTGTTTTCGCAAAATGTTTTGTTTAATTTCAGTTTTTATCTCTATTTTTTATGCAATAAAAAAACGAGTGAAAGGATTAAGGAGTAAAAAATGCAAAGACTCTTTTCACCAGGCGAACAGTCTCTAACAGGGGTATTCTCAATTTAAATAAAGGGTTTTCAAAAAGGGACGCTACAAAAGTTTTTTTTTAAATAAAACAAAAACGGTTTTGCATATCAAGGAAATTCTTTATTCCTGCGAATGTATATTCGATGCCATTATGTATGGAACTCGATTTCGTTTGCATGGTCACCACGGGCACGCTTGCAGAAGTCCAGACGCTGAACCCAATTTTCGACAGTTTTCAAGCATAAATCGGTCGATACTGCTGTAATTTCACGTTCGATATTCGTACGAAGTTCATCAATCGTGGCTGGCTTGTTGGCATAGACCATAGACTTGACGTAGCCCCACAAGAAATAGTCTAACGGCGTTAAGTTGCACGACCGAGGCGGCCAATTGACTGGGCCATTTCGTGAGATAACACGTTCACCAAACTTGGTTTTCAATAAATCATTTGTGGCATTCGCTGTGTGGCTTGTGGCGCCGTCCTGTTGAAACCACATATTGTCCAAGTCCATATCATCCAATTAGGGCAAAAAATATTCGGTTATCATTGAGCGGTAGCGATTCTCATTCACAGTAACGTGCCGGTCTTGATCATCACGGAAGAAGTACGGCCCAATGACGCCGCTGTCCCACAAACCGCACCAAACCGTAATTTTTTCGGGAAACAATGGTAACTCATTCTGCTACACTAGAGGTATGCATATGAACTCATAAGTGGGCGGTGCCCTGAACAAAATTTGTATACACTCGGATTTCCTGCTCGAATACAACACTACATACCAAATCTGAGCAAACTAGCTTTGATAGCTACTGAAATATAGCAATTTTTGCATTTTCGACATTTGCCGTTATATGGGAGGTGGGCGTGGTTATTGTCCGATACCAACCTGCTCTGGGTCAAGTACAATCTACCTATCGAGTTTGATTGAGATGTCTCAATTTTTACTCAAGTTATCGGCTGCACGGACAAAAAGACATTGCTAAGTCGACTTCTCTTTTCATTCTGAGCATTTTGGTATATATGTATGTTAGGCCGGGTCGATTTGTATGGGTGGAAAAAAACCAACAAACCAACAACAGCTAGCAAAAACGAAAACTACAGAAAATTCTAAGAAAGTTTGTGCATACAGATGTTCCCATATTTTAAAAAAAAATGCTAAAATTGTGGAAAATACGGTGGATCGAAAATAAAATTTTATTATTGTAATTAAGTTTTCAAAAAATTAAATGTTTTTGTGGTGCAAGTTACAGACATTGGTTTCTTTTCTAGTTTTAGTTTTTTTAGGTTTTAAAGTCTTTTTTGGATTCCATGCGTAGTGTTGTAGTACGACTTTCTATAGTTACGGCCATGATATCGCTATTCTTGGCGATAGCGCGTCGGTTCAGAAGCTGTACACAACGCTCAGTTGCTTGGGTATGACATTAAATCCCTGGGTCAGGAAGCGGCGGATGATCAGACTCAATAAACTGCAACAAGTGTTCGTATGGAATGTTTGCTGAGAATGGAGGCTCAGACAAAACACTGTCATCATCTAGGTCAACCAGATCAAAGTAGTCTGAGCATTCAAAATTTATTGCGTGCTTTTTATCATAAACCCTTAGATTAGTCGGATCACAAACTTTATCACGATAATGTAGTATCTTTTTTATGGCTCTTTCGCGAACATCTTTTCTCTTATCATAAAGCATTGCCAGTAAGATATTTTCAGGTTGAGCGAAGTATGAATTATTTTGGATTACAGTGTTAACAATTTCTCGCAGCGTTGGTGGTAAATATCGCGTGGACTGTATAAATTTAAAAAACGAGAGACTGCCGTATACAACTGAGTTGTAGAACTTAATGTTAAAGTACATCGGTACGTAAACTTTCATTATGTAAGTTGCCAAAGTTTTTAAATTCGCTGATGGTGAACTAGTTGTCACGTATAAACGTAAGAGTCTGCTTGCCTTTGTTAGCCATCGAGACTGCACAATTTGTCCCGGTTTCATTCTGGCTAAATTTTCGGAGCAGAAACCATCACAAACTACATTTGCCATTCGATACAAGTACTGAACGTCAGTCGAGAGCGTTTTTTCATGAATGGGTGGAGGCATATCTCCCAACGAAATGGCCTCAAAGTCGGGTACAGCCTACAGAAAGATTTTATTTATTTAGCTCAGATCTTTAAAACAATTGTTTGCTTACCGCTATCTGCTTGCATGTTTCGATTTGCTTTGTTATTATCCCTCTAGCTGTGCGCCGTCCGCTTGTAGTGGACTTTTCCAATGCGGAGAACAAGTGACGAAGTGGAAGTTCATTAAAGTGTAATAAACAAACAAACCAGTGCATTGGTCTATTCAACATGACTTCGAATCTCCTTAAAATTCCATTTTCAGAATCTGTGTTTGTTGCTTCTCCATCAGAGCAAATTCCAATCAGTCTCTCAAGGGACATATTTTTTTCTATAAGGAACTCGCACAATTGCCCCGTTTTTTTTTAGAGTCCTCGGCGTCGACTTTTACGTAACCCAACAATCTGCTCTCAGACTCTTTAAGAACCACTAAATGTGATTCTTTTACCATTCTCGGATGATATCTTCCATTTTCTTCTTCGCTCGTCAGAGAGTTGTTTTTTCTGCCATTAACGGAGAAGGCTACCAGATCACAATCATTGCGTTGCTTTCTTCGAAGAGAATCCCTATATTTCTTTCTTTCACGTGAAACTTTAGATTTGTCCATAATTATTGGTTCCCCATTTTCATCTTTAAAGTCAATATCTTTGAAAAGCAATGTGGCCAAAAAAGAAGCAACCCTATTCCCGATTCCAAACCTATCGCACGCCATAGCGAAATGAGGTGTATCGTACCTTTTGGTATTAATTTTTTTTTTCGAAGAACTTGGCTCTCTTGCAGTTGGCATGGCAAACATCACCTCTGATTCAACATCCATATTTGTTGAGCCCGGAAAAAAAGTTGGATCAAGACTAGTTGGCGCCAGTGTTGATTGTTGGTCAACAGCAATCGCCTCGAATTCGGGAATGGTTAGCTTCCTCTTACTGTGCTGATCAATCATAAACGCTTGGAGTTCAATGGGTATTAAACCACAGCAGCAAGGCAATGTTTTTGCGCACTGACATTTTCCAATATACATAAAACACTTGATCAATTGTTTCCAGAAACGTTGAAGACTTACTTGGTCTACTTTTAAATTTTATTTCATTGTGATATTTATTAAGAAATGTTTTCAGTTTTTTCGAGGCAGTTTTTTCATTGATTAACGGAATGTTTAGTTTATTCCAAATTTCCCAATTTTTCTTTGCTTTTTTTGTTGTTTTTTGCTCAGCCACGTGAAAAAACAAATAAGTTACAAAAAAGCCTGCTATTATTGCATTAATTGCATGGCATGCTGTTATTTTTAAAATTATAGGTTTTTGAGTACAATTTAATAAGTATAACCTCAAAATCTAAAGTCGCTCTGCGCGAACTGGGAATTAATTTTAGACCCATGGTTTCTTGGCAATACTTTCTTAGAATTTTCTGTAGTTTTCGTTTTTGCTAGCCGCTTTATGCGAAAAAAATTCAACCCGCTCTAATGTATGAACATATGTATGTATGTATGTATGTATATGTAAAAATGTGAATTGAAGTGCAATAAATAACAAAGTGGTTTATTCATACAAATTTAAAGTAATTAACATTTAATTGGGAATTAATGATTAAATAAAGAATAGTATTTTTAGCTATGCTCGACTTTGCGTGTTTTCTTCGATCACTCTTTTTACCACATTAATTAGGGTTGCCTTCATTACTCCGGGTTGGCAATATAATGCAGGGTTGCCAATATCATGCTGGGTTATCATCATCACATATATGTCTATATCTATCTTGATTACGTTATGCTGTTACAAGTAACCGTTATGCGAGCACCGTCAGGCAAACAGATTCCTCAACAGCATCCATTTTCAGCGAAGAAAATAAGCAAACATCACTAAAAACAACCAACCACCAAGGAAATCTTGCATAGGGGAAAATCACCCGCGCACTAAAAATGCTAACATTCCCCTCGCGCCAACAGCCACCCTCCCAGCAGGTGATCGAACGATCTGCCAACACAAAGTCACTAAGCATGACGAAGGCATAGGCGGACATAAACTAAAATAAGCGCAAGTGGGGATAAAAAATTAAAATCTTCAAGCGCAGCATCCAAAAAAACAAAAAAGCTACCATCTGAATAGTTCATATGTTTTGGTCGATCTGCTCTTAAACGAATATACATATACATACATATGATAGTACATACAAACAAACACACGTTACGTGCACACACTTTGTCAGGGTTTAAGCTCAGTGACTTAGAAATAAATATTAAAAAAAAAAATATTTCAACTAAGTATTTGAAATCGACGACTGTGACGAAGAACTAGGCAAACAGCATTTTCCACACAATTCCAAATGCCTACATTTTATGCGAATTGTTATTAGAATTTATAAAGAAAAAAATATTTTCTCACGGCATGGCATGGCTTTGCATGGCATGGCAGGGATGCTCCAGTGAGTTCAAATATCCATATAAATTAAAGTGCAACCGCCGTAACAGTTTTATTTCAATTTTTTTGTATTTTTTTTTTGCATTCAAATTTTCGTGTTCAAACGCAATGAACCAGATTAAAAGCACAAGCTTGCCCACTCTCTTGGAACACTAGGTTTTGTTTTAGAATTTTATATGTTGGGTTTCATTTTTTTTTTTGCCAATGGAGAATCATTCGATTTGGATTTTCTGAATAATCGACTACGTTTATAGAAATTTTTAATGAGGAACTTCACTCCCGTTCGTTTTTTTTTTTTTTTTTTTGGTATCATACAAAAGTATATCCCGAGAAGGCTCGGGTAAGCTCCCTTATTAAAACTCAACAATATGGCTTGACGTAATTTAGGAAAACCGAGCCGAAACTTGTCTTTTGATAGTCCATCATTTTGAGAAAGTTTCGCCTATAAAAAAAATTTAAGTTATTATACAGAAAAAAGTAAATTGTTAGCATTCCTTTGATCTAAAAATTCAAATTTAATTTCGGATTAATTTATTTATTTTTTCATGCTTATTATTTATATTTTTTTACAAACAAATTTTGTTACCTATGTATGTATGTAGATACGGATTAATAAGCTTGGATGCTTCAGTGAATTTGTTGTCCAAAACTGAAGTGCAACTGCCGTGACAGTTTCACACACAGTGTAACTAAAACTGTCTTGAAGCGAGTAGTTTTTTTTTTAAATAATTTAGTTTGCTTAGATGGGTTTGAGACACAACAAGGATATGGAAAGGATACCAAAAAAAAAAGAGTTGTGCATTAAAAAACCACAATGTATGAAATGCTAACAGGAGTGCAGTTTAACAAATAGCATTACGAGCTAAAGCGACTTACGAGCCCTTAAGGTTGCCATTGGTGAACATTTATGGTTCCTGTCTTGGCTGAAGACTGCATTTTTATTTTCAATAAAAAATCTATTTAAACAACTAACAAAATGAACGAATAACCAAAAAATAAAACAAGCGAACAGGGAGGCAGTTTGCTCGAACTGACTTTTGAATGAGCTCCGAAAAAATTAGCTACCTGTTAATAGACAGATACTAATAATTCTTTCTTCAAATTCCAAATGATCTTCAGCTGTGCCAAAGAACAAACTAAACAAAATAACTGAAATGAAAAAAAGTGCTCGCTTCCAAATGTTTCCAATTTTTTTGAACAAGCACTGACGAAATAGCCAAATAATTTTTCTTTATTCTATGAACAGCATGCAGCAATGAAATATTTTCAATTCTTAAACGAAGCTATGTAAGCCAGTCACAAATCAAATTTTAAATCACTTCCCCTTTCATATGAATTGTGAAAGGGTTAAGAATTCTACAAACACAGGTTCAAACTCATTATCAAGCGGACAGGAACTTTAGTAAGATTGTTTCATAGAATAAATAAAATAAAACCCACATCATACGCCAAGGTGTGCATTCCACAAAGTTAATAATTTTATACGGAATAAAACATCAGGTAGTAAAATTGAGTATCCTATTTGTCCTGCAGCGAAAGTTTTACTGTCAAATAACAAAAGAAATAAAGAAAACTAAAATATTAACACTTTTTCAGTAGGATCTATCTATTCTTACATTTTTCATATCAATATTTTATGAATGCCCGCAGGATTCAAAGGGTTGGCGAGTCAAAACACAAAACTCAGTGTATAACTAAGCGCACAGAAGGCTAAACGGCATACAAAATTTGGCAATGAAAAAATCTAGCTAGCAGATCCAGCCACACATACTCAAATTACTTTGTAAGTATGCAAAAAAGATAAACGAGAATTAGTTGAACAAAATATATTTGCAGGAAAGAGTCTTCCCACATCCCCAATTATCGCTATGATTTTATGAACACACAAATTATAAAACACACAAACAATTTGAACGAATTTGAAAAAAATGATTGAAACTAGAAACCACAAACTACAACAAAACGTCAGGGCAACATAATTCCGAGCAAAGTAACAGCACTTCAAACAAAAAACGGAAATCTTTGCATATTTCTAATTCCCTTTGTCCTTTCAAACAAAGCAGCAGCGTTTCCAAAAAATAAAATTCATTTTCTTCGCTCCTTTGTGAGAATACAAACATGCTTAAATTGTGTTTAGAAGATAAAAAAGCACCAGTTGGTATAAATCAGCGCCAGGTAGAAATCAGTCGAAAGTGAAAAGAGAGGAAGGAAGGCAGCAGGACACGCCCCTTTTTTCCTTTAAAACTAAATCTTGTACCGTACGTAAGAAAGGCCAAAATCAATCAAAACTGAAGGCACAGACCGTGACGATTCATTAGGTGAACAGGATTTTTAAAAGCATTCTGTTCTTCAATGATCATATTTCACCTGCTCTACCGAACGTTAAAGAATGTGAGACTGAAAAACGCAATAGCCTTGAAATAAATTTACCGTATTTGTTTATTATGCCCTTCAGGGATAATTTACTCATCCCTTTTGTGTATTATTTTTGAAAAAGAAAACTGGTTTTCAAGTTGGTTGAAGAAGCAAAAGCGCAACCGATACTTTAAGCAAACATATCTACTACTTAGATGTTGAGATAAACAGCATGAAAAAATTAATAAAAAAAAAACTTTAATTCAAAAGTAAAAACTTTTTATAAATGATATCAAAGAAAATATACAGTGAATTAAAAATCACTTCTTTTAAATTATTTTTTCAGAACTGTTTTTGTTCTTCTGAATCACTTCTTTTATAATTGTTCAGCTAAATTCTTTTTACTCATCTTCCACATCCTTTTTGTCAGATGATAAAAAGTCAAAACCACAAAACATGATTATTTATTAGGCAAACATAAATCCAACCAGCAATCTTAGCCACAGAAGCAGAACACAAAGTAATAACTATAGTTAGTAAAGAAGCCTAATCAACCTAATCTCAAATTTTGAAAAAATATTCCATAAGTAAAGAAGTAAAAACAATGAGAAGTGCAGAAAGAAAATACGAATTTTCTACCCGCGTCTCGGCTGATTGCAAAACTCTATTGAAAACCGAAGACTCATTTAAATTTTATTTCTTTTTTTTACTTTCAAATATCTTTTCTTTTTCCTCTTTCGGTTGTTCTTACACAATTTTTTGTTTAAATTCAGTTTTTTTCTCTAATTTTTATGCAATAAAAAAAACAAGTGAAAGGATTAAGGAGTAAAAAATGCAAAGACTCTTTTCAACAGGCGAACAGTCTCTAACAGGGGTATTCTCAATTTAAATAAAGTGTTTTCAAAAAGGGACGCTACAAAAGTTTTTTTAAATAAAACAAAATCGGTTTTACATATCAATGAAATTCTTTATTCCTGCGAAAGTATATTCGATGCCATTATGTATGGAACTCGATTTCGTTTGCATGGTCACCACGGGCACGCTTGCAGAAGTCCAGACGCTGAACCCAATGTTCGACAGTTTTCAAGCATAAATCGGCCGATTCTGCTATAATTTCACGTTCGATATTCGACGAAGTTCATCAATCGTCGCTGGCTTGTTAGCATAGACGTAGCTTGACGTAGCCCCACAGGAAATAGTCTAACGGCGTTAAGTCGCACGACCGAGACGGCCAATTGACTGGGCCATTTCGTGAGATAACACGTTCATCAAACTTGGGTGGCGCCGTCCTGTTGAAACCACATATTGTCCAAGTCCATAACATCCAATTAGGGCAAAAAATATTCGGTTATCATTGAGCGGTAGCGATTCTCATTCACAGTAACGTGCCGGTCTTGATCATTACGGAAGAAGTACGGCCCAATGACGCCGCCGTCCCATAAACCGCACCAAATCGTAATTTTTTCGGGATGCAATGGTAACTCATTGAGTACGTGTGGGTTGCTGTGTGACCAATAACGCATATTTTGCTTATTGACGAAGCCATTCAGCCAGAAATGAGCCTCATCATAAATTGCACGTAGCGCTCTTAAAGTTGAGGCCACTGACTCCGAATTTCGGTAGTAAATTTTAATAATTTCCACTCGTTGTTGGATCGTATATCTTTCCATGATAAAATGGCAAATCTACCTGAAGAGAAATGTCAAGAGAGCGGGAAAAAATATGGCGTCGTTTGCTGTCCATATCGGTCGACTTTTGTAGGGCCCCTATTGAAAAACCCTTTATAAAAAAACGTAACTGTGAAAATACCACTTGCATTTTTAAGAATTTTTTGCAAGCATTGAGCATTTTTCAGAACAAAGGCTTTTCGCAATTTACTACCTGAAATTTGCAAATCGCAAGCGCGCCGATCTTTCCGAAAAACCCGGTGTCAGACACTTGTGTGAAAAAAAACAAGTATTATCACGAGAAGATTTAAGAATTTCACGCCTCCATCTGAGAAAAAAAAATTTAGTTTGGCTTAGAATTAGAAACTTAAATATTCAAACCCAAAAACTCCGTGAAGCATAAACAAATTATATTTATTTTGAAGTAATTCACGTCCTTTCTTTTCTGAAGTTCGTATACTAAGCAAAGCTAATTTGTTTGACTGTCTATCAATTATAAAACTAAACAAGTAAGAAATTCGGACGAAACCGATTTTTATATCCTCGCGATGTATTTTTGCAATTTCATAAAAACCCCGTTTCTTTGTTTCAAATCGCTGCTAGTATTAAACTTTACACAATTTCTTCCAAAAAAATCCTGAAAAACGAAGTTTTTTACATTTTTCAGAACTTCCGTGTTATATGGAAGTTGGGCGTGGTTATGGTCCGATTTCGAAATTATTGACGGTGATAACAGCGATATTGAGAAAAATTTGTTCACCAAATTTTGTGACGATACCTTACATCGTTATTGATATACAGAAATTTTGTTCTAAGTGGGCGTGGCAACGCCCATTTTTCAAAATTTTATAAATACCAAATTTCTTAGATCAAAATCGCTTCAAATACCGAATTTCACTCAGTTTGTTTTAATAGATACCGAAAAAATTAAGCTTTTGCATTTTCCAAAACTTCCGTTACATTGGAGGTGGGCATGGTTATTGACCGATCTTGACCATTTTCAATACCAACTTACCCTGTCCAAAGAACAATCTATGTACCAAATTTCATTGAGATATCTCAATTTTTACTCATGTTAATTTATCCACGGACAAACAGTCAGGGCTAAATCGATTTCTCTTTTCATTCTAATCATTTTAGTATACATATACATATACATATGTCTATATCTATCTCTATTATTTTTTGCTGTTACAAACAACCGTTATGCGAACAAAGTTATAATACCCTTGTGTACAAGTGCGCTCGGTTATAAAAACTCAACCGAACAACAAAGCTTGCTTTTAAAAATAATTTTTTTTTTCTTGAAAAGTATTCAAAGGGAGAGAGCGACAATAAAAGTTAAGGACAACAAAACGTGACAATGCATTAGGTGAGCAGAATTATAAACTGCAGAGTAAATCAAAAGATGATCCTTTCATTCAGGTGTTTTATCAAAAATAACTGACCTTCGAACTGTTTAATGAATAACTAGGCAAATAGTACTAATCAAAATGCAATGACGGTTTATTAGGAGCGCATAAATCTAAAAAATAACATCCCGATCACCAAACACCGTTTCTATACACAACAAAATACAAATGAATGTATGAGGAAAGAAGTCCTTTGAAAAAAATCAAACCAAAACATTTAAAGGTGCAGATCAACAATAGAATTTAACGCGAATACAATAATTGTTGGGCTTTACTTTGATGTTTTTGAGGTATAGTTTTTATGTATTTTTTTTGTACTTCTCTATTCTGGATATGGACAAATAAAGCGTAGTTGGCAAATTTTAAATTTAATTTAGAACAGAGGATTTATTTTTATTTTGGGTAATTGTACTCGCACTTGTGTAAAAAATTAAATTGTACGGACATTTATTTTCTTTATATAATACAAAGTTCTGCTATACAACTAGTCTTAAAACCAATTTGGAAATATGGTTCCGACCTTTGGGGAAACGCCTGCAGGAACAACGTTGATGTTATACAGAGAGCGCAATCAAAGATCCTTAGAACCATTACTGAGCCCCATGGTACATTCGGAATGACAACATCCAAAGAGATCTAAATATAAATCCTGTAAAAGATGAATTAGATCAACAGAGAGCAAAATATCAGACCAAGTTATCCGCGCACCCAAATCAACTTGGCAGATCGCTTTTACGACTAAGCACCGTACCCGTCTCCAGCGCAACGACCTACCAGCCCAGCTTTGAGTTTTTAGGGCCATAGTAAATAGTTAATTTATAACTAATATGTTTAGGCTAAGATTTGTAAAACTTATTGTTATTCTTTTTAGAAAAGAGAGATCCAATAAATAATAAAAAGTTTAGAAAAAAAAATATGATAGTTACTTGTCGAGCTATGGGTTTCTAAAGAATAGAAAAATCAATTTAAAACAAGTATAGAAGTGGTTAAGTTCGATCGAACTTTATATACCCGGCGCCCGCTTTAAGCTAAATTTTTAAATGAATAAAGCAGAGACTAAGTTCGGGCAAAACCGAACTTGATGTAAGCCTCAAAATGTTTATATACCATATTTGAGCAAATTAGCTTCACTAGTTACGAACGGGTCTAAAATGGAAGATATAACAGCTTATGCTGTGCTAAATGGTGAAGGACTATGTCTAGTCAACAAACACCTTAATAAATATGCTCTGTTTTTACCGCCGAAGCCCAAGCTATTTACCAAGCGGTTGTTATCGCTTCGAAAACCAAAAACAAAACAATTGTCTGCACCGACAGTCTAGCTGTCTTAAAGTCCATTCTTAATTCATCTAAGAGTATATGGGACACAATCGACAAAACGAAAGATGTGCTTATATCCACGCAAAACAAAATAAAACTCCTCTGGGTACCTGGACACTGTTCCAACCAAGGAAACGAATTGGCCGATACAACCGCAAAGTACGTTTGCAAAGCTCCTATTCTTTTAGATGCAACTCTAGAAAAACCCGACCTTCAAACTAATTTAAAACGGTCATGTACCAACAATTACCTGCTAAATAGGGGAAAAAATCATCACCATCATTATTCAAAAATGCTAGACACCAACAGCGGGCCCTCGTATCCTTGCTCCGTCACTAAACACAAGTTAAAAACATTTCTTAGATTACGAATGGGACATACGATCACAACGCATCAACACCTCCTAAGACGGGAAGACCCACCAACTTTCACCAGATGTGGCCAGACCCTATCTTTTGACCACATTATATATAACAGCTGCTCGACCCTGGCTGCAATCAAACGACGTCTCTTCGGGAATACAACAATTACCGAAATATTAAAAACACCCTCAGAATCGAACATAGAAAAGATACATCAGTTTATTACAACCTTAAAAATTGCCATTTAAACGCAAGCAATAAATTACTACATTCTATTTTTCATTATTTTTTCTTACTTGAGATATTTATGTACATACCTGCTTAGTAGATATGTACATGTAATAGATCTTTTATTCTTATCACACTTTTGTCTTAGTTAAGCGAGCTGATGGCCTTGTAGCCATGCTCTTGTAGATACTATTAAGCTTTTAATTGATTATAAGTTTAATAAATACTAATAATAATAATAATAGCTTATTACTATTAAGATAGATTGCAAACTCAATTCTAAAAAAAAAAAAAAAACAAGGATTTTCATAATGTCAGCGAACTAGGTATAATCTTACATGTGTGGCAAGTTTAGAAATCGATAAAGTAGTTCCAGACATATACATATGATCTCAAAAGTGGGCGGTGACACACCCCTTTTTTCAAAATTTTCTTATAGTCGGATTTCTGGCTGCAATACAGCACCACATACTAAACTCAAGATATTTCCCTTCAACATTTATTTAAATGTTCGATTTTTACTGTTTTCAAAAATTACCGTTATATGGCAGGTGGGCTTGGGTTTGGTCAGATTTTGATAATTTTCCAAATACCGCTTAAATAGGCATAGTGTAATACGTATACCAACAAAATTTAACAAAATGGGGGGTGGTTCTAGGCTTCCGCAGCTACTGAAATATAGCAATTTTTCGACAATTGCCCTTATATGGGAAGTGGGCGTGGTTGTTGTCCGATTATCAACCTGCTCTGGGTCAATGACAATGTACCTACCGAATTTCATTGAGATATCTCAATTTTTACTCAAGTTATCGGCTGCACGGACAGACAGACATCGCTAAATCGACTTCTCTTTTCATTCTGAGCATTTTGGTATATACATATGTATGTATGTATGTATGTGTGTATATGTAAAAATGTGAATTGATGTGTAATAAATAACAAAGTGGTTTATTAATACAAATTTAAAGTAATTAACATTTAATTGGGAACTAATGATTAAATAAAGAATAGTATTTTTAGCTATGCTCGACTTTACGTGTTTTCTTCGATCACTCTTTTTACCACATTAATTAGGGTTGTCTCCATTACGCCGGGTTGCCAATATCATGCAGGGTTACCATCATCACATATATGTCTATATCTATCTTCACCGGAAGTGAACAAAAATTTAAATGTTTCGAAAAATTTATTTTAAATTTCGAAAAGGTTCAATTATAATACCCTTAAAGTTTCAGAGTGGGATCTCCATTAGTTAGTTTGAAAATAATTCTAAAAAACACAAACAAAATATTGACCCTTATGAGGCGAACAGTTTCCTCAACAACATCCACTTTCAGCGAAGCAAATAAGCAAACATCACGAAAACCAACCAACCACCAAGGAAATCTTTAATAGGGGAAAATCACCCGCGCACTAAAAATGCTAACATTCCCCTCGCGCCCACAGCCCCCCTCACAGCAGGTGATCGATCGACCTGCCAACACAAAGTCACTAAGCATGACGAAGGCATAGGCGGACATAAACTAAAATAAGCGCAAGTGCGGATAAAAAATTAAAATCTTCAAGCGCAGCATCCAAAAAAACAAAAAACTACCATCTGAATAGTTCATATGTTTTGGTCGATCTGCTCTTAAACATATGATAATACATACAAACAAACACACGTTACGTGCACACATTTTGTCAGAGTTTAAGCTCAGTGACTTAGAAATAAATATTAAAAAAAAAAATAATTTCAATTAAGTATTTGAAATCGACGACTGTGACGAAGTACTAGGCAAACAGCATTTTCCACACAATTCCAAATGCCTACATTTTATGCGAATTGTTATTAGAATTTATAAAGAAAAAAATATTTTCTCACGGCATGGCTTGGCATGGCATGGCAGGGATGCTCCAGTGAGTTCAAATATCCATATAAATTAAAGTGCAACCGCCGTAACAGTTTCTTTTTCAATTTTTTTGTATTTTTTTTTTTTGCATTCACATTTTCGTGTTCAAACGCAATGAACCAGATTAAAAGCACAAGCTTGCCCACTCTCTTGGAACACTAGGTTTTGTTTTAGAATTTTATATGTTGGGTTTCCTTTTTTTTGCCAATGGAGAATCATTCGATTTTGATTTTCTGAATAATCGACTACGTTTATAGAAATTTTTAATGAGGAATTTCACTCCCGTTCTGTTTTTAGTTGTTTGTTTTTTTTGGTATCATACAAAAGTATATCCCGAGAAGGCTCGCGTAGGCTCCCTTATTAAAACTCAACAATATGGCTTGACGTTAGTTCAGATAACCGAGCCGAGAGTTGTCTTTTGAGTGTCCATCATTTTGAGAAAGTTTCGCCTACAAAAAAAATTTAAGTTATTATACAGAAAAAAGTTAATGTTTAGCATTCCTTTGATCTAAAAATTCACATTTAATTTCTGATTAATTTATTTATTTTTTCATGCTTATTATTTATATTTTTTTACAAACAAATTTTGTAACGTAAAACCAAAGAGCGTGACAAACTATTAGGTGCCCAGCTAACAGATGCAGCATCTATAGTGAAAATATTTGCACGTAAATAGCTTTCTATGTATGCATGTGTGTGTGTGTGTGTGTGTGCTTAACTTCCCACGCAATAGTTACCTATGTATGTAGATACGGATTAATGAGCTTGGATGCTTCTGTGAATTTGTTGTCCAAAACTGAAGTGCAACTGCCGTGACAGTTTCACACACAGTGTAACTAAAACTGTCTTGAAGCGATTTGAGTAGTTTTTTTTTAATAATTTAGTTTGCTTAGATGGGTTCGAGACACAAGAAGGACATGGAAAGGATACCAAAAAAAAAAGAATTGTGCATTAAAAACAGGAGCGCAGTTTAACAAATAGCATTACGAGCTAAAGCGACTTACGAGCCCTTAAGGTTGCCATTGGTGATCGTTTATGGTTCTTGTCTTGGCTGTAGACTGCATTTTTATTTTCAATAAAAAATCTATTTAAACAACTAACAAAATGAACGAATAACCAAAAAATAAAACAAGCGAACAGGGAGGCAGTTTGCTCGAACTGACTTTTGAATGAGCTCCGGAAAATTTAGCTACCTGTTGAGAGGCAGATACTAATAATTCTTTCTTCAAATTCCAAATGATCTTCAGCTGTGCCAAAGAACAAACTAAACAAACTGACTGAAATGAAAAAAAGTGCTCGCTTTCAAATATTTCCAATTTTTTTGAACAAGCACTGACGAAATAGCCAAATAATTTTTCTTTATTCTATGAACAGCATGCAGCAATGAAATATTTTCAATTCTTAAACGAAGCTATGTAAGCCAGTCACAAATCAAATTTTAAATCACTTCCCCTTTCATATGAATTGTGAAAGGGTTAAGAATTCTACAAACACAGGTTCAAACTCATTATCAAGCGGACAGGAACTTTAGTAAGATTGTTTCATAGAATAAATAAAATAAAACCCACATCATACGCCAAGGTGTGCATTCCACAAAATTAATAATTTTATAAGGAATAAAAAATCAGGTAGTAAAATTGAGTATCCTATGTGTCCTGCAGCTAAAGTTTTACTGTCAAATAACAAAAGAAATAAAGAAAACTAAAATATTAACACTTTTTCAGTAGGATCTATCTATTCTTACATTTTTCATATCAATATTTTATGAATGCCCGCAGGATTCAAAGGGTTGGCGAGTCAAAACCACAAAACTCAATGTATAACTAAGCGCACAGAACGCTAAACAGCATACAAAATTTGGCAATGAAAAAATCTAGCAAGCAGATCCAGCCACACATACTCAAATTACCTAAGTATGCAAAAAAGATAAACGAGAATTAGTTGAACAAAAGATATTTGCAGGAAAGACTCTTCTCACATCCCCAATTATCGCTATGATTTTATGAACACACAAATTATAAAACACACAAACAATTTGAACGAATTTGACAAAAATTGTTGAAACTAGAAACCACAAACTACAACAAAACGTCAGGGCAACATAATTCCGAGCAAAGCAACAGCACTTCAAACAAAAAACGGAAATCTTTGCACATTTCTAATTCCCTTTGTCCTTTCAAACAAAGCAGCAGCGCTTCCAAAAACATAAAATGCATTTTCTTCGCTCCTTTGTGAGAATACAAACATGCTTAAATTGTGTTTAGAAGATAAAAAAGCACCAGTTGGTATAAATCAGCGCCAGGTAGAAATCAGTCGAAAGTGAAAAGAGAGGAAGGAAGGCAGCAGGACACGCCCCTTTTTTCCTTTAAAACTAAATCTTGTACCGTACGTAAGAAAGGCCAAAATCAATCAAAACTGAAGGCACAGACCGTGACGATTCATTAGGTGAACAGGATTTTTAAAAGCATTCTGTTCTTCAATGATCATATTTCACCTGCTCTACCGAACGTTAAAGAATGTGAGACTGAAAAACGCAATAGCCTTGAATTAAATTTACCGTATTTGTTTATTATGCCCTTCAGGGATAATTTACTCATCCCTTTTGTGTATTATTTTTGAAAAAGAAAACTGGTTTTCAAGTTGGTTGAAGAAGCAAAAGCGCAACCGATACTTTAAGCAAACATATCTACTACTTAGATGTTGAGATAAACAGCATGAAAAAATTAATAAAAAAAAAACTTTAATTCAAAAGTAAAAACTTTTTATAAATGATATCAAAGAAAATATACAGTGAATTAAAAATCACTTCTTTTAAATTATTTTTTCAGAACTGTTTTTGTTCTTCTGAATCACTTCTTTTATAATTGTTCAGCTAAATTCTTTTTACTCATCTTCCACATCCTTTTTGTCAGATGATAAAAAGTCAAAACCACAAAACATGATTATTTATTAGGCAAACATAAATCCAACCAGCAATCTTAGCCACAGAAGCAGAACACAAAGTAATAACTATAGTTAGTAAAGAAGCCTAATCAACCTAATCTCAAATTTTGAAAAAATATTCCATAAGTAAAGAAGTAAAAACAATGAGAAGTGCAGAAAGAAAATACGAATTTTCTACCCGCGTCTCGGCTGATTGCAAAACTCTATTGAAAACCGAAGACTCATTTAAATTTTATTTCTTTTTTTTACTTTCAAATATCTTTTCTTTTTCCTCTTTCGGTTGTTCTTACACAATTTTTTGTTTAAATTCAGTTTTTTTCTCTAATTTTTATGCAATAAAAAAAACAAGTGAAAGGATTAAGGAGTAAAAAATGCAAAGACTCTTTTCAACAGGCGAACAGTCTCTAACAGGGGTATTCTCAATTTAAATAAAGTGTTTTCAAAAAGGGACGCTACAAAAGTTTTTTTAAATAAAACAAAATCGGTTTTACATATCAATGAAATTCTTTATTCCTGCGAAAGTATATTCGATGCCATTATGTATGGAACTCGATTTCGTTTGCATGGTCACCACGGGCACGCTTGCAGAAGTCCAGACGCTGAACCCAATGTTCGACAGTTTTCAAGCATAAATCGGCCGATTCTGCTATAATTTCACGTTCGATATTCGTACGAAGTTCACCAATCGTGGCTGGCTTGTTGGCATAGACCATAGACTTGACGTAGCCCCACAAGAAATAGTCTAACGGCGTTAAGTCGCACGACCGAGGCGGCCAATTGACTGGGCCATTTCGTGAGATAACACGTTCACCAAACTGGGGTGGCGCCGTCCTGTTGAAACCACATATTGTCCAAGTCCATATCATCCAATTCGGGCAAAAAATATTCGGTTATCATTGAGCGGTAGCGATTCTCATTCACAGTAACGTGCCGGTCTTGATCATCACGGAAGAAGTACGGCCCAATGACGCCGCCGTCCCATAAACCGCAGCAAACCGTAATTTTTTCGGGAAGCAATGGTAACTCATTGAGTACGTGTGGGTTGCTGTGTGACCAATAATGCATATTTTGCTTATTGACGAAGCCATTTAGCCAGAAATGAGCTTCATCATAAATTGCACGTAGCGCTCTTGAGGCCACTAACTCCGAATTTCGGTAGTAAATTTTAATAATTTCCACTCGTTGTTGGATCGTATATCTTTCCATGATGAAATGGCAAATCTTACTGAAGAGAAATGTCAAGAGAGCGAGAAAAAATATGGCGTCGTTTGCTGTCCATATCGGTCTACTTTTGTAGGGCCCCTATTGAAAAACCCTTTATAAAAAAACGTAACTGTAAAAATACCACTTGCATTTTTAAGAATTTTTTGCAAGCATTGGGCATTTTTCAGAACAAAGGCTTTTAGCAATTTTCTACCTGAAATTTGCAAATCGTAAGCACGCCAATCTTTCCGAAAAACCCGGTGTCAGGCACTTGTGTGAAAAAAAACAAGTATTATCACGAGAAGATTTAAGAATTTCACGCCTCTATCTGAGAAAAAAAAATTTAGTTTGGCTAAGAATTAAAAACTTAAATATTCCAAGCCAATATCTTCGTGAAGCATGAAAAAATTATATTTATTTTGAAGTAATTCACGTCCTTTCTTTTCTGAAGTTGGTATACTAAGCAAAGCAAATTTGTTTGACTGTCTATCAATTATAAAACTAAACAAGTAAGAAAAGCTAAATTCAGGCGAAACCGAATTTTATATACTCCCGCGATGTATTTTTCAAGGGCGGTTCCCATAATTTCATAAAAACCCCGATTCTTTGTTTCAAATCGCTGCTAGTATTAAACTTTACTCAATTTCTTCCAATAAAAACTGAAAAACGAACTTTTTTGCATTTTTCCAAACTTCCGTTATATGGAAGTTGGGCGTGGTTAAGGTCCGATTTCAAAAATTAATGACGGTGATGCTAGTGATATCAAGGACAATATATTCACCAAATTTTGTGACGATAACTTACACCGTTATTGAAACACAGAAATTTATTCCTAAGTGGGCGTGGCAAAGAGGCTTAGATCAAGCTCTTTTTTCAAAATTTTCATATAATCGGATTTCACCCAACTAGGTACAATCTAACATGTGTGCCAAGTTTAAACGAAATCGAAAAAATAGTTCCAGCCATATATGTATGTACATATGATCTCAAAAGTGGGCGGTGACACGCTCCATTTCCAAAATTTTCATATAGTCAGATTTCTGGCTGCAATACAACTTTCTTACTTACTTAATTGGCGATTTTGGCCGAGTTCAACAAAGCACGCCAGCTGTCCCTATCTTTTGCTAACTGGCGCCAATTGGAAATCTGAAGTATAGCCAAGTCTTTTTCCACTTGGTCTTTCCAACACAGAGGAGGGCTTCCTTCTCCTCTGCTACCACCCGCGGTACCGCGTCAAAAGCCTTCAGGGCTGGAGCTATTTCATCCATTCGTACGACGTGACCTAGCCAGCGGAGCCACTAGTTCTTACTCCGCTGCACTATGTTTATGTCATTGTACAGCTCGTACAGCTCATCGTTCCATCGTACGCGGTATTCGCCGTCGCAAAGACGCAAAGGTCCATAAATCTTTCGAAGAATCTTTCTCTCGGAAACTCCAAGAGCCCCCTCATCTGTTGTTGTCATCATCCATGCTTCTGCGCCATACAATAAGACGGGCATGATGAGAGACTTATAGAGTATGGTTTTTCTCCGTCGAGAGAGGACTTTACTGTGCAGTTGCCTACTCAGTCCGAAGTAGCACTTGTTGGCAAGAGAGATTCTGCGTTGGATTTCAAGGCAGACGCTGTTATTGGTGTTAATGCTGGTTCCTAAGTAAACGAAGTCCTCTACTTTTTCAAAGTTATAGCTGTCAACACTGATGTTAGATCCCAGTCGTGAATGTGCCGACTGTCTATTTGATGATAGGAGATACTTCGTCTTGCCCTCGTTCACCTACAGACCCATTCGCTTCGCTTCTCTATCCAGTTTGGAGAAGGCAGAATTAACTGCGTGGTTGTTAAGGCCGATGATGTCAATGTCATCGGCGTACGCCAGCAATTGTACACTCTTATAAAAGATGGTGCCTGACCGATTTAGTTCTGCGGCTCGAATTATCTTCTCCAGTATCAGGTTAAAGAAATCACACGAGAAAGAGTCACCCTGTCTGAAACCTCGTTTGGTATCAAACGGCTCGGAGTGGTTCTTCCCAATCCTGACGGAGCTGGTGGTGTTGCTGAACGGCATTTTACATAGCCATATAAGTTTTGTCGGGATACCAAATTCAGACATTGCGGCATAAAGGCAACTTCTTTTTGTGCTGCCGAAAGCGGCTTTGAAGTCGACAAAAAGATGGTGTGTGTCTATTCTTCTTTCTCTGGTCTTTTCCAAGATCTGGAGTATTATGAATATCTGGTCGGTGGTAGATTTACCAGGTCTAAAGCCACACTGATATGGTCTAATCAGTTCATTGACAGTGGGCTTAAGTCTTTCACGCAGACAGAATCTTACTCGCGATGTTAAGAAGACTAATTCTGCGATAATTGGCGCAAACTGCAGGATCACCCTTTTTGTGGATTGGGCAGAGCACACTTAAGTTCCAATCAGTAGGCATGCGTTCTTCCGACCATATTCTAGAGATAAGCTCATGCATGCACTTAACCAGCTCCTCTCCGCCGTACTAAAATAACTCAGCTGGTAACCCGTCGGCCCCGGGGGCTTTGTAGTTCTTCAGCCGTGCTATCGCTTTCCGAATTTCATCATCATTGATTGGGGATTCGGGTTCAACATATTCTCCAGGGTTGTTGCAGTTGTTTCCTTAAAGCAGTGTGGAGAAGTGCTCCCTCCATAATTTTAAGTATGCCGTGGACATCAGTCACCAGGTCGCCGTTTTCATTCTTGCAGGAATTTGCCCCTTTTGAGAAAAATTACGCCCGCTTTTCCTGTCGGCCAGCATCTCAAGCTCTTCGCACCCACGCATTTCGGCCTCTCTCTTTTTCTCTCGAATAATGCATTTTGCGCCCGATCGCAGTGTGGCCCTCTAGGCAGCGTCTTTACGTTCCGTAGCGGCGCGACATTCCTCGTCATACCAGTTGTTCTTTCGGCCTCGCTGAAATCCGATGGATTCTTCAGCGGCGGTAGGTAGACAGCGAGAAATATGGTTCCACTGCTCGGAAACATCGTTCTCAGAGAGCAGGAGTGCAAGTCTGGTGGCGAAGTGGGTGGCTGTCTGTTGCGATTGCAACCTTCCGACGTCGAGCTTTCCTTGTGTCCATTTGCGTGCGCTTTTTGCTGCACAGAGGCGCGTGCGGATCTTAGCATGCCTTCCGTCTATCACAACGTGGTCGATTTGGTTTCATGTCTTACCATCTGGAGACAGCCACGTAGCCTGGTGAATCTTCTTATGCTGGAACCTGGTACTACAGACTACCATGGAGATGTTAAAGAATCTCGCCTTGATGCTCGTCCACCAGAGTGAACGACAGTACTTTACGGCGCAGTCTCTCCAACACCACAAATCCGACACCGAATTTGCGCATCTTTACATGGCAGCTGTAGTAGATGTCGCAAGGGCCTATCACTTTTTTCCCTTGCCCCGTTCATCGCATCTCTTGGATGGCGGTGATGTCAGCCTTTGCTCTGCTGAGGACATCAACCAGCCGGGCAGAGGCACTTTCCCAATTAAGGGTCCGGACATTCCAGGTGCATGCCCTCAAATCATTGTCCTTTAAACGTTTGCTGTGGTCGTCATCAAAAAAGACAGACGCCCGCTTGCAGCCGCACCTCCTGGTGAACAGACGCTGCGGACTTTAGTGAACCCTTAAACCGAATATGTCGGAGTGGCTCCACTAAAGCTCCCTCTCTATTAGCCGTGACCCAAGGCTCCACACGGGTTGGTTACCGTATCTTGCACATGGGTTGCTCACGTTGCCCAGGGTGCACGAACGTGGACGTTAGAGAAGGGATTGAGTACAGCCGTGCAACTGTAACCGCATACCTAGAAGCACCCCTGCACCCCATTGCACCCCTGTAATGAAAATGTGAATTGAAGTGTAATAAATAACAAAGTGGTTTATTCATACAAATTTAAAGTAATTAACATTTAATTGGGAATTAATGATTAAATAAAGAATAGTATTTTTAGTTATGCTCGACTTTGCGTGTTTTCTTCGATCACTCTTTTTACCACATTAATTAGGGTTGTCTCCATTATGCCGGGTTGGCAATATAATGCAGGGTTGCCAATATCATGCTGGGTTATCATCATCACATATACATATGTCTATATCTGTCTTGATTCCGTTATGCTGTTACAAGCAACCGTTATGCGAGCACCGTCAGGCAAACAGATTCCTCAAGAGCATCCATTTTCAGCGAAGAAAATAAGCAAACATCACTAAGAACAACCAACCACCAAGGAAATCTTGCATAGGGGAAAATCACCCGCGCACTAAAAATGCTAACATTCCCCTCGCGCCAACAGCCACCCTCCTAGCAGGTGATCGAACGATCTGCCAACACAAAGTCACTAAGCATGACGAAGGCATAGGCGGACATAAACTAAAATAAGCGCAAGTGGGGATAAAAAATTAAAATCTTCAAGCGCAGCATCCAAAAAAACAAAAAAGCTACCATCTGAATAGTTCATATGTTTTGGTCGATCTGCTCTTAAACGAATATACATATACATACATATGATAGTACATACAAACAAACACACGTTACGTGCACACACTTTGTCAGGGTTTAAGCTCAGTGACTTAGAAATAAATATTACAAAAAAAAATATTTCAATTAAGTATTTGAAATCGACGACTGTGACGAAGAACTAGGCAAACAGCATTTTCCACACAATTCCAAATGCCTACATTTTATGCGAATTGTTATTAGAATTTATAAAGAAAAAAATATTTTCTCACGGCATGGCATGGCTTGGCATGGCATGGCAGGGATGCTCCAGTGAGTTCAAATATCCATATAAATTAAAGTGCAACCGCCGTAACAGTTTTTTTTTCAATTTTTTTGTATTTTTTTTTTTTGCATTCACATTTTCGTGTTCAAACGCAATGAACCAGATTAAAAGCCCACTCTCTTGGAACACTAGGTTTTGTTTTAGAATTTTATATGTTGGGTTTCGTTTTTTTTGCCAATGGAGAATCATTCGATTTTGATTTTCTGAATAATCGACTACGTTTATAGAAATTTATAATGAGGAATTTCACTCCCGTTCTGTTTTTAGTTGTTTGTTTTTTTTTTTGGTATCATATAAAAGTATATCCCGAGAAGGCTCGCGTAGGCTCCCTTATTAAAACTGCACAATATGGCTTGACGTTATTTAAGGTAACCGAGCCGAAAGTTGTCTTTTAAGAGTCCGTCATTCTGAGAAAGTTTCGCGTACAAAAAAAATTTAAGTTATTATACAGAAAAAAGTAAATTGTTAGCATTCCTTTGATCTAAAAATTCAAATTTAATTTCTGATTAATTTATTTATTTTTTCATGCTTATTATTTATATTTTTTTACAAACAAATTTTGTAACGTAAAACCAAAGAGCGTGACAAACTATTAGGTGCCCAGCTAACAGATGCAGCATCTATAGTGAAAATATTTGCACGTAAATATCTTTGTATGTAGGCATGTTTGTGTGTGTGTGTGTGTGTGTGTGTACTTAACTTCCCACGCAATAGTTACCTATGTAGATACGGATTAATAAGCTTGGATGCTTCAGTGAATTTGTTGTCCAAAACTGAAGTGCAACTGCCGTGACAGTTTCACACACAGTGTAACTAAAACTGTCTTAAAGCGATTTGAGTAGTTTTTTTTTTCATAATTAAATTTGCTTAGATGGGTTTGAGACACAACAAGGACATGGAAAGGATACCAAAAAAAAAAGAGTTGTACATTAAAAAACCACAGTGTATGGAATGCTAACAGGAGTGCAGTTTAACAAATAGCATTACGAGCTAAATCGACTTACGAGCCCTTAAGGTTGCCATTGGTGATCGTTTATGGTTCCTGTCTTGGCTGAAGACTGCATTTTTATTTTGAATAAAAAATCTATTTAAACAACTTACAAAATGAACAAATAACCAAAAAGTATAAGAAGCAAACAGGGAGGCACTTTGCTCGAACTGACTTTTGAATGAGCTCCGAAAAATTAAGCTACCAGCACTGGCGAAATAGCCAAATAAATTTTCTTTATTCTATGAACAGCATGCAGCAATGAAATATTTTCAATTCTTAAACGAAGCTATGTAAGCCAGTCACAAATCAAATTTTAAATCACTTCCCCTTTCATATGAATTGTGAAAGGGTTAAGAATTCTACAAACACAGGTTCAAACTCATTATCAAGCGAACAGGAACTTTAGTAAGATTGTTTCATAGAATAAATACAATAAAACAAACATCATACGCCAAGGTGTGCATTCCACAAAATTAATAATTTTATACGGAATACAAAATCAGGTAGTAAAATTGAGTATCCTATGTGTCCTGCAGCTAAAGTTTTACTGTCAAATAACAAAAGAAATAAAGAAAACTGAAATATTAACACTTTTTCAGTAGCATCTATTTATTCTTACATTTTTCATATCAATATTTTATGAATGCCCGCAGGATTCAAAGGGTTTGCCGAGTCAAAACCACAAAACTCAGTGTATAACTATGCGCACAGAACACTAAACAGCATAAAGAATTTGGCAATGAAAAAATCTAGCAAGCTGATCCAGCCACACATACTCAAATTACCTAAGTATGCACAAAAGATAAACGAGAATTAGTTGAACAAAATATATTTGCAGGAAAGAGTCTTCTCACATCCCCAATTACCGCTATGATTTTATGAACACACAAATATAAAACACACAAACAATTTGAACGAATTTGAAAAAAAATATTGAAACTAGAAACCACAAACTGCAACAAACTGTCAGGGCAACATAATTCCGAGCAAAGCAACAGCACTTCAAACAAAAAAAGGAAATCTTTGCACATTTCTAATTCCCTTTGTCCTTTCAAACAAAGCAGCAGCGCTTCCAAAAAAATAAAATTCATTTTCTTCGCTCCTTTGTTAGAATACAAACATGCTTAAATTGTGTTTAGAAGATAAAAAAGCACCAGTTGGTATAAATCAGCGCCAGGTAGAAATCAGTCGAAAGTGAAAAGAGAGGAAGGAAGGCAGCAGGACACGCCCCTTTTTTCCTTTAAAACTAAATCTTGTACCGTACGTAAGAAAGGCCAAAATCAATCAAAACTGAAGGCACAGACCGTGACGATGCATTAGGTGAACAGGATTTTTAAAAGCATTCTGTTCTTCAATGATCATATTTCACCTGCTCTAGCGAACGTTAAAGAATGTGAGACTGAAAAACGCAATAGCCTTGAATTAAATTTACCGTATTTGTTTATTATGCCCTTCAGGGATAATTTACTCATCCCTTTTGTGTATTATTTTTGAAAAAGAAAACTGGTTTTCAAGTTGGTTGAAGAAGCAAAAGCGCAACCGATACTTTAAGCAAACATATCTACTACTTAGATGTTGAGATAAACAGCATGAAAAAATTAATAAAAAAAAAACTTTAATTCAAAAGTAAAAACTTTTTATAAATGATATCAAAGAAAATATACAGTGAATTAAAAATCACTTCTTTTAAATTATTTTTCAGGGCCGTGGAGAGGAAGTGAATCTTTTTCTATAAGAAATGCCTTAGAATTGTTTTTGTTCTTCTGGAACACTTCTTTTTTAATTGATCAGCTAAATTCTTTTTACTCATCCGTCACTTCTACATCAACCTTTAAAAAAAAATATCCTTTTTGTCAGATGATAAAAAGTCAAAACCACAAAACATGAATATTTATTAGGCGAACATAAATCCAACCAGCAATCTTATCCTCAAAAGCAGAACACAAAGTAATAACTATAGTTAGTAAAGAAGCCTAATCAACCTAATCTCAAATTCTGAAAAAAAATATTCCATAAGGAAAGAAGTAAAAAAAATGAGAAGTACAGAAAGAAAATACGAGTTTTCTACCCGCGTTTTGGCTGATTGCAAAACTATATTGAAAACCATAGACTCATTTCAATTTTATTTATTTGTTTTACTTTCAAAAATCTTTTCTTTTTCCTCTTTCGATTGTTTTCGCAAAATGTTTTGTTTAATTTCAGTTTTTATCTCTATTTTTTATGCAATAAAAAAACGAGTGAAAGGATTAAGGAGTAAAAAATGCAAAGACTCTTTTCACCAGGCGAACAGTCTCTAACAGGGGTATTCTCAATTTAAATAAAGGGTTTTCAAAAAGGGACGCTACAAAAGTTTTTTTTTAAATAAAACAAAAACGGTTTTGCATATCAATGAAATTCTTTATTCCTGCGAAAGTATATTCGATGCCATTATGTATGGAACTCGATTTCGTTTGCATGGTCACCACGGGCACGCTTGCAGAAGTCCAGACGCTGAACCCAATTTTCGACAGTTTTCAAGCATAAATCGGTCGATACTGCTGTAATTTCACGTTCGATATTCGTACGAAGTTCATCAATCGTGGCTGGCTTGTTGGCATAGACCATAGACTTGACGTAGCCCCACAAGAAATAGTCTAACGGCGTTAAGTTGCACGACCGAGGCGGCCAATTGACTGGGCCATTTCGTGAGATAACACATTCACCAAACTTGGTTTTCAATAAATCATTTGTGGCATTCGCTGTGTGGCTTGTGGCGCCGTCCTGTTGAAACCACATATTGTCCAAGTCCATATCATCCAATTCGGGCAAAAAATATTCGGTTATCATTGAGCGGTAGCGATTCTCATTCACAGTAACGTGCCGGTCTTGATCATCACGGAAGAAGTACGGCCCAATGACGCCGCTGTCCCACAAACCGCACCAAACCGTAATTTTTTCGGGAAACAATGGTAACTCATTCTGCTACACTAGAGGTATGCATATGAACTCATAAGTGGGCGGTGCCCTGAACAAAATTTGTATACACTCGGATTTCCTGCTCGAATACAACACTACATACCAAATCTGAGCAAACTAGCTTTGATAGCTACTGAAATATAGCAATTTTTGCATTTTCGACATTTGCCGTTATATGGGAGGTGGGCGTGGTTATTGTCCGATACCAACCTGCTCTGGGTCAAGTACAATCTACCTATCGAGTTTGATTGAGATGTCTCAATTTTTACTCAAGTTATCGGCTGCACGGACAAAAAGACATTGCTAAGTCGACTTCTCTTTTCATTCTGAGCATTTTGGTATATATGTATGTTAGGCCGGGTCGATTTGTATGGGTGAAAAAAAACCAACAAACCAACAACAGCTAGCAAAAACGAAAACTACAGAAAATTCTAAGAAAGTTTGTGCATACAGATGTTCCCATATTTTAAAAAAAAATGCTAAAATTGTGGAAAATACGGTGGATCGAAAATAAAATTTTATTATTGTAATTAAGTTTTCAAAAAATTAAATGTTTTTGTGGTGCAAGTTACAGACATTGGTTTCTTTTCTAGTTTTAGTTTTTTTAGGTTTTAAAGTCTTTTTTGGATTCCATGCGTAGTGTTGTAGTACGACTTTCTATAGTTACGGCCATGATATCGCTATTCTTGGCGATAGCGCGTCGGTTCAGAAGCTGTACACAACGCTCAGTTGCTTGGGTATGACATTAAATCCCTGGGTCAGGAAGCGGCGGATGATCAGACTCAATAAACTGCAACAAGTGTTCGTATGGAATGTTTGCTGAGAATGGAGGCTCAGACAAAACACTGTCATCATCTAGGTCAACCAGATCAAAGTAATCTGAGCATTCAAAATTTATTGCGTGCTTTTTATCATAAACAATTAGATTAGTCGGATCACAAACTTTATCACGATAATGTAGTATCTTTTTTATGGCTCTTTCGCGAACATCTTTTCTCTTATCATAAAGCATTGCCAGTAAGATATTTTCAGGTTGAGCGAAGTATGAATTATTTTGGATTACAGTGTTAACAATTTCTCGCAGCGTTGGTGGTAAATATCGCGTGAACTGTATAAATTTAAAAAACGAGAGACTGCCGTATACAACTGAGTTGTAGAACTTAATGTTAAAGTACATCACAAACTACATTTGCCATTTGATACAAGTACTGAACGTCAGTCGAGAGCGTTTTTTCATGAATGGGTGGAGGCATACCTCCCAACGAAATGGCCTCAAAGTCGGGTACAGCCTACAGAAAGATTTTATTTATTTAGCTCAGATCAAAATATACATGTTAGGCTCTTTAAAACAATTGTCATCTGCTTGCATGTTTCGATTTGCTTTGTTATTATCCCACTAGCTGTGCGCCGTCCGCTTGTAGTGGACTTTTTCAATGCGGAGAAAGAACAAGTGACGAAGTGGAAGTTCATTAAAGTGTAATAAACAAACAAACCAGTGCATTGGTCTATTCAACATGACTTCGAATCTCCTTAAAATTCCATTTTCAGAATCTGTGTTTGTTGCTTCTCCATCAGAGCAAATTCCAATCAGTCTCTCAAGGGACACATTTTTTTCTATAAGGAACTCGCACAGTTGCCCCTTTTTTTTTTAGAGTCCTCGGCGTCGACTTTTACGTAACCCAACAATCTGCTCTCAGACTCTTTAAGAACCACTAAATGTGATTCTTTTACCATTCTCGGATGATATCTTCCATTTTCTTCTTCGCTCGTCAGAGAGTTGTTTTTTCTGCCATTAACGGAGAAGGCTACCAGATCACAATCATTGCGTTGCTTTCTTCGAAGAGAATCCCTATATTTCTTTCTTTCACGTGAAACTTTAGATTTGTCCATAATTATTGGTTCCCCATTTTCATCTTTAAAGTCAATATCTTTGAAAAGCAATGTGGCCAAAAAAGAAGCAACCCTATTCCCGATTCCAAACCTATCGCACGCCATAGCGAAATGAGGTGTATCGTACCTTTTGGTATTAATTTTTTTTTTCGACGAACTTGGCTCTCTTGCATTTGGCATGGCAAACATCACCTCTGATTCAACATCCATATTTGTTGAGCCAGGAAAAAGAGTTGGATCAAGACTAGTTGGCGCCAGTGTTGATTGTTGGTCAACAGCAATCGCCTCGAATTCGGAAATGGTTAGCTTCCTCTTACTGTGCTAATCAATCATAAACTCTTGGAGTTCAATGGGTATTAAACCACAGCAGCAAGGCAATGTTTTTGCGCACTGACATTTTCCAATATACATAAAACACTTGATCAATTGTTTCCAGAAACGTTGAAGACTTACTTGGTCTACTTTTAAATTTTATTTCATTATGATATTTATGTAGCAATGTTTTCAGTTTTTTCGAGGCAGTTTTTTCATTGATTAACGGAATGTTTAGTTTATTCCAAATTTCCCAATTTTTAAGTTACAAAAAAGCCTGCTATTATTGCATTAATTGCATGGCCATGCTGTTATTTTTAAAATTATAGGTTTTTGAGTACAATTTAATAAGTATAACCTCAAAATCTAAAGTCGCCCTGAGCGAACTGGGAATAAATTTTAGACCCATGGTTTCTTGGCAAAACTTTCTTAGAATTTTCTGTAGTTTTCGTTTTTGCTAGCCGCTTTATGCGAAAAAAATTCAACCCGCTCTAATGTATGAACATATGTATGTATGTATGTATGTATATGTAAAAATGTGAATTGAAGTGCAATAAATAACAAAGTGGTTTATTCATATAAATTTAAAGTAATTAACATTTAATTGGGAATTAATGATTAAATAAAGAATAGTATTTTTAGCTATGCTCGACTTTGCGTGTTTTCTTCGATCACTCTTTTTACCACATTAATTAGGGTTGCCTTCATTACTCCGGGTTGGCAATATAATGCAGGGTTGCCAATATCATGCTGGGTTATCATCATCACATATATGTCTATATCTATCTTGATTACGTTATGCTGTTACAAGTAACCGTTATGCGAGCACCGTCAGGCAAACAGATTCCTCAACAGCATCCATTTTCAGCGAAGAAAATAAGCAAACATCACTAAAAACAACCAACCACCAAGGAAATCTTGCATAGGGGAAAATCACCCGCGCACTAAAAATGCTAACATTCCCCTCGCGCCAACAGCCACCCTCCCAGCAGGTGATCGAACGATCTGCCAACACAAAGTCACTAAGCATGACGAAGGCATAGGCGGACATAAACTAAAATAAGCGCAAGTGGGGATAAAAAATTAAAATCTTCAAGCGCAGCATCCAAAAAAACAAAAAAGCTACCATCTGAATAGTTCATATGTTTTGGTCGATCTGCTCTTAAACGAATATACATATACATACATATGATAGTACATACAAACAAACACACGTTACGTGCACACACTTTGTCAGGGTTTAAGCTCAGTGACTTAGAAATAAATATTAAAAAAAAAAATATTTCAACTAAGTATTTGAAATCGACGACTGTGACGAAGAACTAGGCAAACAGCATTTTCCACACAATTCCAAATGCCTACATTTTATGCGAATTGTTATTAGAATTTATAAAGAAAAAAATATTTTCTCACGGCATGGCATGGCTTGGCATGGCATGGCAGGGATGCTCCAGTGAGTTCAAATATCCATATAAATTAAAGTGCAACCGCCGTAACAGTTTTATTTCAATTTTTTTGTATTTTTTTTTTGCATTCAAATTTTCGTGTTCAAACGCAATGAACCAGATTAAAAGCACAAGCTTGCCCACTCTCTTGGAACACTAGGTTTTGTTTTAGAATTTTATATGTTGGGTTTCATTTTTTTTTTTGCCAATGGAGAATCATTCGATTTGGATTTTCTGAATAATCGACTACGTTTATAGAAATTTTTAATGAGGAACTTCACTCCCGTTCGTTTTTTTTTTTTTTTTTTGGTATCATACAAAAGTATATCCCGAGAAGGCTCGGGTAAGCTCCCTTATTAAAACTCAACAATATGGCTTGACGTAATTTAGGAAAACCGAGCCGAAACTTGTCTTTTGATAGTCCATCATTTTGAGAAAGTTTCGCCTATAAAAAAAATTTAAGTTATTATACAGAAAAAAGTAAATTGTTAGCATTCCTTTGATCTAAAAATTCAAATTTAATTTCGGATTAATTTATTTATTTTTTCATGCTTATTATTTATATTTTTTTACAAACAAATTTTGTTACCTATGTATGTATGTAGATACGGATTAATAAGCTTGGATGCTTCAGTGAATTTGTTGTCCAAAACTGAAGTGCAACTGCCGTGACAGTTTCACACACAGTGTAACTAAAACTGTCTTGAAGCGAGTAGTTTTTTTTTAAATAATTTAGTTTGCTTAGATGGGTTTGAGACACAACAAGGATATGGAAAGGATACCAGAAAAAAAAGAGTTGTGCATTAAAAAACCACAATGTATGAAATGCTAACAGGAGTGCAGTTTAACAAATAGCATTACGAGCTAAAGCGACTTACGAGCCCTTAAGGTTGCCATTGGTGAACATTTATGGTTCCTGTCTTGGCTGAAGACTGCATTTTTATTTTCAATAAAAAATCTATTTAAACAACTAACAAAATGAACGAATAACCAAAAAATAAAACAAGCGAACAGGGAGGCAGTTTGCTCGAACTGACTTTTGAATGAGCTCCGAAAAAATTAGCTACCTGTTAATAGACAGATACTAATAATTCTTTCTTCAAATTCCAAATGATCTTCAGCTGTGCCAAAGAACAAACTAAACAAAATAACTGAAATGAAAAAAAGTGCTCGCTTCCAAATGTTTCCAATTTTTTTGAACAAGCACTGACGAAATAGCCAAATAATTTTTCTTTATTCTATGAACAGCATGCAGCAATGAAATATTTTCAATTCTTAAACGAAGCTATGTAAGCCAGTCACAAATCAAATTTTAAATCACTTCCCCTTTCATATGAATTGTGAAAGGGTTAAGAATTCTACAAACACAGGTTCAAACTCATTATCAAGCGGACAGGAACTTTAGTAAGATTGTTTCATAGAATAAATAAAATAAAACCCACATCATACGCCAAGGTGTGCATTCCACAAAGTTAATAATTTTATACGGAATAAAACATCAGGTAGTAAAATTGAGTATCCTATTTGTCCTGCAGCGAAAGTTTTACTGTCAAATAACAAAAGAAATAAAGAAAACTAAAATATTAACACTTTTTCAGTAGGATCTATCTATTCTTACATTTTTCATATCAATATTTTATGAATGCCCGCAGGATTCAAAGGGTTGGCGAGTCAAAACACAAAACTCAGTGTATAACTAAGCGCACAGAAGGCTAAACGGCATACAAAATTTGGCAATGAAAAAATCTAGCTAGCAGATCCAGCCACACATACTCAAATTACTTTGTAAGTATGCAAAAAAGATAAACGAGAATTAGTTGAACAAAATATATTTGCAGGAAAGAGTCTTCCCACATCCCCAATTATCGCTATGATTTTATGAACACACAAATTATAAAACACACAAACAATTTGAACGAATTTGAAAAAAATGATTGAAACTAGAAACCACAAACTACAACAAAACGTCAGGGCAACATAATTCCGAGCAAAGTAACAGCACTTCAAACAAAAAACGGAAATCTTTGCATATTTCTAATTCCCTTTGTCCTTTCAAACAAAGCAGCAGCGTTTCCAAAAAATAAAATTCATTTTCTTCGCTCCTTTGTGAGAATACAAACATGCTTAAATTGTGTTTAGAAGATAAAAAAGCACCAGTTGGTATAAATCAGCGCCAGGTAGAAATCAGTCGAAAGTGAAAAGAGAGGAAGGAAGGCAGCAGGACACGCCCCTTTTTTCCTTTAAAACTAAATCTTGTACCGTACGTAAGAAAGGCCAAAATCAATCAAAACTGAAGGCACAGACCGTGACGATTCATTAGGTGAACAGGATTTTTAAAAGCATTCTGTTCTTCAATGATCATATTTCACCTGCTCTACCGAACGTTAAAGAATGTGAGACTGAAAAACGCAATAGCCTTGAAATAAATTTACCGTATTTGTTTATTATGCCCTTCAGGGATAATTTACTCATCCCTTTTGTGTATTATTTTTGAAAAAGAAAACTGGTTTTCAAGTTGGTTGAAGAAGCAAAAGCGCAACCGATACTTTAAGCAAACATATCTACTACTTAGATGTTGAGATAAACAGCATGAAAAAATTAATAAAAAAAAAACTTTAATTCAAAAGTAAAAACTTTTTATAAATGATATCAAAGAAAATATACAGTGAATTAAAAATCACTTCTTTTAAATTATTTTTTCAGAACTGTTTTTGTTCTTCTGAATCACTTCTTTTATAATTGTTCAGCTAAATTCTTTTTACTCATCTTCCACATCCTTTTTGTCAGATGATAAAAAGTCAAAACCACAAAACATGATTATTTATTAGGCAAACATAAATCCAACCAGCAATCTTAGCCACAGAAGCAGAACACAAAGTAATACCTATAGTTAGTAAAGAAGCCTAATCAACCTAATCTCAAATTTTGAAAAAATATTCCATAAGTAAAGAAGTAAAAACAATGAGAAGTGCAGAAAGAAAATACGAATTTTCTACCCGCGTCTCGGCTGATTGCAAAACTCTATTGAAAACCGAAGACTCATTTAAATTTTATTTCTTTTTTTTACTTTCAAATATCTTTTCTTTTTCCTCTTTCGGTTGTTCTTACACAATTTTTTGTTTAAATTCAGTTTTTTTCTCTAATTTTTATGCAATAAAAAAAACAAGTGAAAGGATTAAGGAGTAAAAAATGCAAAGACTCTTTTCAACAGGCGAACAGTCTCTAACAGGGGTATTCTCAATTTAAATAAAGTGTTTTCAAAAAGGGACGCTACAAAAGTTTTTTTAAATAAAACAAAATCGGTTTTACATATCAATGAAATTCTTTATTCCTGCGAAAGTATATTCGATGCCATTATGTATGGAACTCGATTTCGTTTGCATGGTCACCACGGGCACGCTTGCAGAAGTCCAGACGCTGAACCCAATGTTCGACAGTTTTCAAGCATAAATCGGCCGATTCTGCTATAATTTCACGTTCGATATTCGACGAAGTTCATCAATCGTCGCTGGCTTGTTAGCATAGACGTAGCTTGACGTAGCCCCACAGGAAATAGTCTAACGGCGTTAAGTCGCACGACCGAGACGGCCAATTGACTGGGCCATTTCGTGAGATAACACGTTCATCAAACTTGGGTGGCGCCGTCCTGTTGAAACCACATATTGTCCAAGTCCATAACATCCAATTAGGGCAAAAAATATTCGGTTATCATTGAGCGGTAGCGATTCTCATTCACAGTAACGTGCCGGTCTTGATCATTACGGAAGAAGTACGGCCCAATGACGCCGCCGTCCCATAAACCGCACCAAATCGTAATTTTTTCGGGATGCAATGGTAACTCATTGAGTACGTGTGGGTTGCTGTGTGACCAATAACGCATATTTTGCTTATTGACGAAGCCATTCAGCCAGAAATGAGCCTCATCATAAATTGCACGTAGCGCTCTTAAAGTTGAGGCCACTGACTCCGAATTTCGGTAGTAAATTTTAATAATTTCCACTCGTTGTTGGATCGTATATCTTTCCATGATAAAATGGCAAATCTACCTGAAGAGAAATGTCAAGAGAGCGGGAAAAAATATGGCGTCGTTTGCTGTCCATATCGGTCGACTTTTGTAGGGCCCCTATTGAAAAACCCTTTATAAAAAAACGTAACTGTGAAAATACCACTTGCATTTTTAAGAATTTTTTGCAAGCATTGAGCATTTTTCAGAACAAAGGCTTTTCGCAATTTACTACCTGAAATTTGCAAATCGCAAGCGCGCCGATCTTTCCGAAAAACCCGGTGTCAGACACTTGTGTGAAAAAAAACAAGTATTATCACGAGAAGATTTAAGAATTTCACGCCTCCATCTGAGAAAAAAAAATTTAGTTTGGCTTAGAATTAGAAACTTAAATATTCAAACCCAAAAACTCCGTGAAGCATAAACAAATTATATTTATTTTGAAGTAATTCACGTCCTTTCTTTTCTGAAGTTCGTATACTAAGCAAAGCTAATTTGTTTGACTGTCTATCAATTATAAAACTAAACAAGTAAGAAATTCGGACGAAACCGATTTTTATATCCTCGCGATGTATTTTTGCAATTTCATAAAAACCCCGTTTCTTTGTTTCAAATCGCTGCTAGTATTAAACTTTACACAATTTCTTCCAAAAAAATCCTGAAAAACGAAGTTTTTTACATTTTTCAGAACTTCCGTGTTATATGGAAGTTGGGCGTGGTTATGGTCCGATTTCGAAATTATTGACGGTGATAACAGCGATATTGAGAAAAATTTGTTCACCAAATTTTGTGACGATACCTTACATCGTTATTGATATACAGAAATTTTGTTCTAAGTGGGCGTGGCAACGCCCATTTTTCAAAATTTTATAAATACCAAATTTCTTAGATCAAAATCGCTTCAAATACCGAATTTCACTCAGTTTGTTTTAATAGATACCGAAAAAATTAAGCTTTTGCATTTTCCAAAACTTCCGTTACATTGGAGGTGGGCATGGTTATTGACCGATCTTGACCATTTTCAATACCAACTTACCCTGTCCAAAGAACAATCTATGTACCAAATTTCATTGAGATATCTCAATTTTTACTCATGTTAATTTATCCACGGACAAACAGTCAGGGCTAAATCGATTTCTCTTTTCATTCTAATCATTTTAGTATACATATACATATACATATGTCTATATCTATCTCTATTATTTTTTGCTGTTACAAACAACCGTTATGCGAACAAAGTTATAATACCCTTGTGTACAAGTGCGCTCGGTTATAAAAACTCAACCGAACAACAAAGCTTGCTTTTAAAAATAATTTTTTTTTTCTTGAAAAGTATTCAAAGGGAGAGAGCGACAATAAAAGTTAAGGACAACAAAACGTGACAATGCATTAGGTGAGCAGAATTATAAACTGCAGAGTAAATCAAAAGATGATCCTTTCATTCAGGTGTTTTATCAAAAATAACTGACCTTCGAACTGTTTAATGAATAACTAGGCAAATAGTACTAATCAAAATGCAATGACGGTTTATTAGGAGCGCATAAATCTAAAAAATAACATCCCGATCACCAAACACCGTTTCTATACACAACAAAATACAAATGAATGTATGAGGAAAGAAGTCCTTTGAAAAAAATCAAACCAAAACATTTAAAGGTGCAGATCAACAATAGAATTTAACGCGAATACAATAATTGTTGGGCTTTACTTTGATGTTTTTGAGGTATAGTTTTTATGTATTTTTTTTGTACTTCTCTATTCTGGATATGGACAAATAAAGCGTAGTTGGCAAATTTTAAATTTAATTTAGAACAGAGGATTTATTTTTATTTTGGGTAATTGTACTCGCACTTGTGTAAAAAATTAAATTGTACGGACATTTATTTTCTTTATATAATACAAAGTTCTGCTATACAACTAGTCTTAAAACCAATTTGGAAATATGGTTCCGACCTTTGGGGAAACGCCTGCAGGAACAACGTTGATGTTATACAGAGACCGCAATCAAAGATCCTTAGAACCATTACTGAGCCCCATGGTACATTCGGAATGACAACATCCAAAGAGATCTAAATATAAATCCTGTAAAAGATGAATTAGATCAACAGAGAGCAAAATATCAGACCAAGTTATCCGCGCACCCAAATCAACTTGGCAGATCGCTTTTACGACTAAGCACCGTACCCGTCTCCAGCGCAACGACCTACCAGCCCAGCTTTGAGTTTTTAGGGCCATAGTAAATAGTTAATTTATAACTAATATGTTTAGGCTAAGATTTGTAAAACTTATTGTTATTCTTTTTAGAAAAGAGAGATCCAATAAATAATAAAAAGTTTAGAAAAAAAAATATGATAGTTACTTGTCGAGCTATGGGTTTCTAAAGAATAGAAAAATCAATTTAAAACAAGTATAGAAGTGGTTAAGTTCGATCGAACTTTATATACCCGGCGCCCGCTTTAAGCTAAATTTTTAAATGAATAAAGCAGAGACTAAGTTCGGGCAAAACCGAACTTGATGTAAGCCTCAAAATGTTTATATACCATATTTGAGCAAATTAGCTTCACTAGTTACGAACGGGTCTAAAATGGAAGATATAACAGCTTATGCTGTGCTAAATGGTGAAGGACTATGTCTAGTCAACAAACACCTTAATAAATATGCTTCTGTTTTTACCGCCGAAGCCCAAGCTATTTACCAAGCGGTTGTTATCGCTTCGAAAACCAAAAACAAAACAATTGTCTGCACCGACAGTCTAGCTGTCTTAAAGTCCATTCTTAATTCATCTAAGAGTATATGGGACACAATCGACAAAACGAAAGATGTGCTTATATCCACGCAAAACAAAATAAAACTCCTCTGGGTACCTGGACACTGTTCCAACCAAGGAAACGAATTGGCCGATACAACCGCAAAGTACGTTTGCAAAGCTCCTATTCTTTTAGATGCAACTCTAGAAAAACCCGACCTTCAAACTAATTTAAAACGGTCATGTACCAACAATTACCTGCTAAATAGGGGAAAAAATCATCACCATCATTATTCAAAAATGCTAGACACCAACAGCGGGCCCTCGTATCCTTGCTCCGTCACTAAACACAAGTTAAAAACATTTCTTAGATTACGAATGGGACATACGATCACAACGCATCAACACCTCCTAAGACGGGAAGACCCACCAACTTTCACCAGATGTGGCCAGACCCTATCTTTTGACCACATTATATATAACAGCTGCTCGACCCTGGCTGCAATCAAACGACGTCTCTTCGGGAATACAACAATTACCGAAATATTAAAAACACCCTCAGAATCGAACATAGAAAAGATACATCAGTTTATTACAACCTTAAAAATTGCCATTTAAACGCAAGCAATAAATTACTACATTCTATTTTTCATTATTTTTTCTTACTTGAGATATTTATGTACATACCTGCTTAGTAGATATGTACATGTAATAGATCTTTTATTCTTATCACACTTTTGTCTTAGTTAAGCGAGCTGATGGCCTTGTAGCCATGCTCTTGTAGATACTATTAAGCTTTTAATTGATTATAAGTTTAATAAATACTAATAATAATAATAATAGCTTATTACTATTAAGATAGATTGCAAACTCAATTCTAAAAAAAAAAAAAAAACAAGGATTTTCATAATGTCAGCGAACTAGGTATAATCTTACATGTGTGGCAAGTTTAGAAATCGATAAAGTAGTTCCAGACATATACATATGATCTCAAAAGTGGGCGGTGACACACCCCTTTTTTCAAAATTTTCTTATAGTCGGATTTCTGGCTGCAATACAGCACCACATACTAAACTCAAGATATTTCCCTTCAACATTTATTTAAATGTTCGATTTTTACTGTTTTCAAAAATTACCGTTATATGGCAGGTGGGCTTGGGTTTGGTCAGATTTTGATAATTTTCCAAATACCGCTTAAATAGGCATAGTGTAATACGTATACCAACAAAATTTAACAAAATGGGGGGTGGTTCTAGGCTTCCGCAGCTACTGAAATATAGCAATTTTTCGACAATTGCCCTTATATGGGAAGTGGGCGTGGTTGTTGTCCGATTATCAACCTGCTCTGGGTCAATGACAATGTACCTACCGAATTTCATTGAGATATCTCAATTTTTACTCAAGTTATCGGCTGCACGGACAGACAGACATCGCTAAATCGACTTCTCTTTTCATTCTGAGCATTTTGGTATATACATATGTATGTATGTATGTATGTGTGTATATGTAAAAATGTGAATTGATGTGTAATAAATAACAAAGTGGTTTATTAATACAAATTTAAAGTAATTAACATTTAATTGGGAACTAATGATTAAATAAAGAATAGTATTTTTAGCTATGCTCGACTTTACGTGTTTTCTTCGATCACTCTTTTTACCACATTAATTAGGGTTGTCTCCATTACGCCGGGTTGCCAATATCATGCAGGGTTACCATCATCACATATATGTCTATATCTATCTTCACCGGAAGTGAACAAAAATTTAAATGTTTCGAAAAATTTATTTTAAATTTCGAAAAGGTTCAATTATAATACCCTTAAAGTTTCAGAGTGGGATCTCCATTAGTTAGTTTGAAAATAATTCTAAAAAACACAAACAAAATATTGACCCTTATGAGGCGAACAGTTTCCTCAACAACATCCACTTTCAGCGAAGCAAATAAGCAAACATCACGAAAACCAACCAACCACCAAGGAAATCTTTAATAGGGGAAAATCACCCGCGCACTAAAAATGCTAACATTCCCCTCGCGCCCACAGCCCCCCTCACAGCAGGTGATCGATCGACCTGCCAACACAAAGTCACTAAGCATGACGAAGGCATAGGCGGACATAAACTAAAATAAGCGCAAGTGCGGATAAAAAATTAAAATCTTCAAGCGCAGCATCCAAAAAAACAAAAAACTACCATCTGAATAGTTCATATGTTTTGGTCGATCTGCTCTTAAACATATGATAATACATACAAACAAACACACGTTACGTGCACACATTTTGTCAGAGTTTAAGCTCAGTGACTTAGAAATAAATATTAAAAAAAAAAATAATTTCAATTAAGTATTTGAAATCGACGACTGTGACGAAGTACTAGGCAAACAGCATTTTCCACACAATTCCAAATGCCTACATTTTATGCGAATTGTTATTAGAATTTATAAAGAAAAAAATATTTTCTCACGGCATGGCTTGGCATGGCATGGCAGGGATGCTCCAGTGAGTTCAAATATCCATATAAATTAAAGTGCAACCGCCGTAACAGTTTCTTTTTCAATTTTTTTGTATTTTTTTTTTTTGCATTCACATTTTCGTGTTCAAACGCAATGAACCAGATTAAAAGCACAAGCTTGCCCACTCTCTTGGAACACTAGGTTTTGTTTTAGAATTTTATATGTTGGGTTTCCTTTTTTTTGCCAATGGAGAATCATTCGATTTTGATTTTCTGAATAATCGACTACGTTTATAGAAATTTTTAATGAGGAATTTCACTCCCGTTCTGTTTTTAGTTGTTTGTTTTTTTTGGTATCATACAAAAGTATATCCCGAGAAGGCTCGCGTAGGCTCCCTTATTAAAACTCAACAATATGGCTTGACGTTAGTTCAGATAACCGAGCCGAGAGTTGTCTTTTGAGTGTCCATCATTTTGAGAAAGTTTCGCCTACAAAAAAAATTTAAGTTATTATACAGAAAAAAGTTAATGTTTAGCATTCCTTTGATCTAAAAATTCACATTTAATTTCTGATTAATTTATTTATTTTTTCATGCTTATTATTTATATTTTTTTACAAACAAATTTTGTAACGTAAAACCAAAGAGCGTGACAAACTATTAGGTGCCCAGCTAACAGATGCAGCATCTATAGTGAAAATATTTGCACGTAAATAGCTTTCTATGTATGCATGTGTGTGTGTGTGTGTGTGTGCTTAACTTCCCACGCAATAGTTACCTATGTATGTAGATACGGATTAATGAGCTTGGATGCTTCTGTGAATTTGTTGTCCAAAACTGAAGTGCAACTGCCGTGACAGTTTCACACACAGTGTAACTAAAACTGTCTTGAAGCGATTTGAGTAGTTTTTTTTTAATAATTTAGTTTGCTTAGATGGGTTCGAGACACAAGAAGGACATGGAAAGGATACCAAAAAAAAAAGAATTGTGCATTAAAAACAGGAGCGCAGTTTAACAAATAGCATTACGAGCTAAAGCGACTTACGAGCCCTTAAGGTTGCCATTGGTGATCGTTTATGGTTCTTGTCTTGGCTGTAGACTGCATTTTTATTTTCAATAAAAAATCTATTTAAACAACTAACAAAATGAACGAATAACCAAAAAATAAAACAAGCGAACAGGGAGGCAGTTTGCTCGAACTGACTTTTGAATGAGCTCCGAAAAATTTAGCTACCTGTTGAGAGGCAGATACTAATAATTCTTTCTTCAAATTCCAAATGATCTTCAGCTGTGCCAAAGAACAAACTAAACAAACTGACTGAAATGAAAAAAAGTGCTCGCTTTCAAATATTTCCAATTTTTTTGAACAAGCACTGACGAAATAGCCAAATAATTTTTCTTTATTCTATGAACAGCATGCAGCAATGAAATATTTTCAATTCTTAAACGAAGCTATGTAAGCCAGTCACAAATCAAATTTTAAATCACTTCCCCTTTCATATGAATTGTGAAAGGGTTAAGAATTCTACAAACACAGGTTCAAACTCATTATCAAGCGGACAGGAACTTTAGTAAGATTGTTTCATAGAATAAATAAAATAAAACCCACATCATACGCCAAGGTGTGCATTCCACAAAATTAATAATTTTATAAGGAATAAAAAATCAGGTAGTAAAATTGAGTATCCTATGTGTCCTGCAGCTAAAGTTTTACTGTCAAATAACAAAAGAAATAAAGAAAACTAAAATATTAACACTTTTTCAGTAGGATCTATCTATTCTTACATTTTTCATATCAATATTTTATGAATGCCCGCAGGATTCAAAGGGTTGGCGAGTCAAAACCACAAAACTCAATGTATAACTAAGCGCACAGAACGCTAAACGGCATACAAAATTTGGCAATGAAAAAATCTAGCTAGCAGATCCAGCCACACATACTCAAATTACTTTGTAAGTATGCAAAAAAGATAAACGAGAATTAGTTGAACAAAATATATTTGCAGGAAAGAGTCTTCCCACATCCCCAATTATCGCTATGATTTTATGAACACACAAATTATAAAACACACAAACAATTTGAACGAATTTGAAAAAAATGATTGAAACTAGAAACCACAAACTACAACAAAACGTCAGGGCAACATAATTCCGAGCAAAGCAACAGCACTTCAAACAAAAAACGGAAATCTTTGCACATTTCTAATTCCCTTTGTCCTTTCAAACAAAGCAGCAGCGCTTCCAAAAACATAAAATGCATTTTCTTCGCTCCTTTGTGAGAATACAAACATGCTTAAATTGTGTTTAGAAGATAAAAAAGCACCAGTTGGTATAAATCAGCGCCAGGTAGAAATCAGTCGAAAGTGAAAAGAGAGGAAGGAAGGCAGCAGGACACGCCCCTTTTTTCCTTTAAAACTAAATCTTGTACCGTACGTAAGAAAGGCCAAAATCAATCAAAACTGAAGGCACAGACCGTGACGATTCATTAGGTGAACAGGATTTTTAAAAGCATTCTGTTCTTCAATGATCATATTTCACCTGCTCTACCGAACGTTAAAGAATGTGAGACTGAAAAACGCAATAGCCTTGAATTAAATTTACCGTATTTGTTTATTATGCCCTTCAGGGATAATTTACTCATCCCTTTTGTGTATTATTTTTGAAAAAGAAAACTGGTTTTCAAGTTGGTTGAAGAAGCAAAAGCGCAACCGATACTTTAAGCAAACATATCTACTACTTAGATGTTGAGATAAACAGCATGAAAAAATTAATAAAAAAAAAACTTTAATTCAAAAGTAAAAACTTTTTATAAATGATATCAAAGAAAATATACAGTGAATTAAAAATCACTTCTTTTAAATTATTTTTTCAGAACTGTTTTTGTTCTTCTGAATCACTTCTTTTATAATTGTTCAGCTAAATTCTTTTTACTCATCTTCCACATCCTTTTTGTCAGATGATAAAAAGTCAAAACCACAAAACATGATTATTTATTAGGCAAACATAAATCCAACCAGCAATCTTAGCCACAGAAGCAGAACACAAAGTAATAACTATAGTTAGTAAAGAAGCCTAATCAACCTAATCTCAAATTTTGAAAAAATATTCCATAAGTAAAGAAGTAAAAACAATGAGAAGTGCAGAAAGAAAATACGAATTTTCTACCCGCGTCTCGGCTGATTGCAAAACTCTATTGAAAACCGAAGACTCATTTAAATTTTATTTCTTTTTTTTACTTTCAAATATCTTTTCTTTTTCCTCTTTCGGTTGTTCTTACACAATTTTTTGTTTAAATTCAGTTTTTTTCTCTAATTTTTATGCAATAAAAAAAACAAGTGAAAGGATTAAGGAGTAAAAAATGCAAAGACTCTTTTCAACAGGCGAACAGTCTCTAACAGGGGTATTCTCAATTTAAATAAAGTGTTTTCAAAAAGGGACGCTACAAAAGTTTTTTTAAATAAAACAAAATCGGTTTTACATATCAATGAAATTCTTTATTCCTGCGAAAGTATATTCGATGCCATTATGTATGGAACTCGATTTCGTTTGCATGGTCACCACGGGCACGCTTGCAGAAGTCCAGACGCTGAACCCAATGTTCGACAGTTTTCAAGCATAAATCGGCCGATTCTGCTATAATTTCACGTTCGATATTCGTACGAAGTTCACCAATCGTGGCTGGCTTGTTGGCATAGACCATAGACTTGACGTAGCCCCACAAGAAATAGTCTAACGGCGTTAAGTCGCACGACCGAGACGGCCAATTGACTGGGCCATTTCGTGAGATAACACATTCACCAAACTTGGTTTTCAATAAATCAATTGTGGCATTCGCTGTGTGGCTTGTGGCGCCCTCCTGTTCAAACCACATATTGTCCAAGTCCATATCATCCAATTCGGGCAAAAAATATTCGGTTATCATTGAGCGGTAGCGATTCTCATTCACAGTAACGTGCCGGTCTTGATCATCACGGAAGAAGTACGGCCCAATGACGCCGCCGTCCCATAAACCGCAGCAAACCGTAATTTTTTCGGGAAGCAATGGTAACTCATTGAGTACGTGTGGGTTGCTGTGTGACCAATAATGCATATTTTGCTTATTGACGAAGCCATTTAGCCAGAAATGAGCTTCATCATAAATTGCACGTAGCGCTCTTGAGGCCACTAACTCCGAATTTCGGTAGTAAATTTTAATAATTTCCACTCGTTGTTGGATCGTATATCTTTCCATGATGAAATGGCAAATCTTACTGAAGAGAAATGTCAAGAGAGCGAGAAAAAATATGGCGTCGTTTGCTGTCCATATCGGTCTACTTTTGTAGGGCCCCTATTGAAAAACCCTTTATAAAAAAACGTAACTGTAAAAATACCACTTGCATTTTTAAGAATTTTTTGCAAGCATTGGGCATTTTTCAGAACAAAGGCTTTTAGCAATTTTCTACCTGAAATTTGCAAATCGTAAGCACGCCAATCTTTCCGAAAAACCCGGTGTCAGGCACTTGTGTGAAAAAAACAAGTATTATCACGAGAAGATTTAAGAATTTCACGCCTCTATCTGAGAAAAAAAAATTTAGTTTGGCTAAGAATTAAAAACTTAAATATTCCAAGCCAATATCTTCGTGAAGCATGAAAAAATTATATTTATTTTGAAGTAATTCACGTCCTTTCTTTTCTGAAGTTGGTATACTAAGCAAAGCAAATTTGTTTGACTGTCTATCAATTATAAAACTAAACAAGTAAGAAAAGCTAAATTCAGGCGAAACCGAATTTTATATACTCCCGCGATGTATTTTTCAAGGGCGGTTCCCATAATTTCATAAAAACCCCGATTCTTTGTTTCAAATCGCTGCTAGTATTAAACTTTACTCAATTTCTTCCAATAAAAACTGAAAAACGAACTTTTTTGCATTTTTCCAAACTTCCGTTATATGGAAGTTGGGCGTGGTTAAGGTCCGATTTCAAAAATTAATGACGGTGATGCTAGTGATATCAAGGACAATATATTCACCAAATTTTGTGACGATAACTTACACCGTTATTGAAACACAGAAATTTATTCCTAAGTGGGCGTGGCAAAGAGGCTTAGATCAAGCTCTTTTTTCAAAATTTTCATATAATCGGATTTCACCCAACTAGGTACAATCTAACATGTGTGCCAAGTTTAAACGAAATCGAAAAAATAGTTCCAGCCATATATGTATGTACATATGATCTCAAAAGTGGGCGGTGACACGCTCCATTTCCAAAATTTTCATATAGTCAGATTTCTGGCTGCAATACAACTTTCTTACTTACTTAATTGGCGATTTTGGCCGAGTTCAACAAAGCACGCCAGCTGTCCCTATCTTTTGCTAACTGGCGCCAATTGGAAATCTGAAGTATAGCCAAGTCTTTTTCCACTTGGTCTTTCCAACACAGAGGAGGGCTTCCTTCTCCTCTGCTACCACCCGCGGTACCGCGTCAAAAGCCTTCAGGGCTGGAGCTATTTCATCCATTCGTACGACGTGACCTAGCCAGCGGAGCCACTAGTTCTTACTCCGCTGCACTATGTTTATGTCATTGTACAGCTCGTACAGCTCATCGTTCCATCGTACGCGGTATTCGCCGTCGCAAAGACGCAAAGGTCCATAAATCTTTCGAAGAATCTTTCTCTCGGAAACTCCAAGAGCCCCCTCATCTGTTGTTGTCATCATCCATGCTTCTGCGCCATACAATAAGACGGGCATGATGAGAGACTTATAGAGTATGGTTTTTCTCCGTCGAGAGAGGACTTTACTGTGCAGTTGCCTACTCAGTCCGAAGTAGCACTTGTTGGCAAGAGAGATTCTGCGTTGGATTTCAAGGCAGACGCTGTTATTGGTGTTAATGCTGGTTCCTAAGTAAACGAAGTCCTCTACTTTTTCAAAGTTATAGCTGTCAACACTGATGTTAGATCCCAGTCGTGAATGTGCCGACTGTCTATTTGATGATAGGAGATACTTCGTCTTGCCCTCGTTCACCTACAGACCCATTCGCTTCGCTTCTCTATCCAGTTTGGAGAAGGCAGAATTAACTGCGTGGTTGTTAAGGCCGATGATGTCAATGTCATCGGCGTACGCCAGCAATTGTACACTCTTATAAAAGATGGTGCCTGACCGATTTAGTTCTGCGGCTCGAATTATCTTCTCCAGTATCAGGTTAAAGAAATCACACGAGAAAGAGTCACCCTGTCTGAAACCTCGTTTGGTATCAAACGGCTCGGAGTGGTTCTTCCCAATCCTGACGGAGCTGGTGGTGTTGCTGAACGGCATTTTACATAGCCATATAAGTTTTGTCGGGATACCAAATTCAGACATTGCGGCATAAAGGCAACTTCTTTTTGTGCTGCCGAAAGCGGCTTTGAAGTCGACAAAAAGATGGTGTGTGTCTATTCTTCTTTCTCTGGTCTTTTCCAAGATCTGGAGTATTATGAATATCTGGTCGGTGGTAGATTTACCAGGTCTAAAGCCACACTGATATGGTCTAATCAGTTCATTGACAGTGGGCTTAAGTCTTTCACGCAGACAGAATCTTACTCGCGATGTTAAGAAGACTAATTCTGCGATAATTGGCGCAAACTGCAGGATCACCCTTTTTGTGGATTGGGCAGAGCACACTTAAGTTCCAATCAGTAGGCATGCGTTCTTCCGACCATATTCTAGAGATAAGCTCATGCATGCACTTAACCAGCTCCTCTCCGCCGTACTAAAATAACTCAGCTGGTAACCCGTCGGCCCCGGGGGCTTTGTAGTTCTTCAGCCGTGCTATCGCTTTCCGAATTTCATCATCATTGATTGGGGATTCGGGTTCAACATATTCTCCAGGGTTGTTGCAGTTGTTTCCTTAAAGCAGTGTGGAGAAGTGCTCCCTCCATAATTTTAAGTATGCCGTGGACATCAGTCACCAGGTCGCCGTTTTCATTCTTGCAGGAATTTGCCCCTTTTGAGAAAAATTACGCCCGCTTTTCCTGTCGGCCAGCATCTCAAGCTCTTCGCACCCACGCATTTCGGCCTCTCTCTTTTTCTCTCGAATAATGCATTTTGCGCCCGATCGCAGTGTGGCCCTCTAGGCAGCGTCTTTACGTTCCGTAGCGGCGCGACATTCCTCGTCATACCAGTTGTTCTTTCGGCCTCGCTGAAATCCGATGGATTCTTCAGCGGCGGTAGGTAGACAGCGAGAAATATGGTTCCACTGCTCGGAAACATCGTTCTCAGAGAGCAGGAGTGCAAGTCTGGTGGCGAAGTGGGTGGCTGTCTGTTGCGATTGCAACCTTCCGACGTCGAGCTTTCCTTGTGTCCATTTGCGTGCGCTTTTTGCTGCACAGAGGCGCGTGCGGATCTTAGCATGCCTTCCGTCTATCACAACGTGGTCGATTTGGTTTCATGTCTTACCATCTGGAGACAGCCACGTAGCCTGGTGAATCTTCTTATGCTGGAACCTGGTACTACAGACTACCATGGAGATGTTAAAGAATCTCGCCTTGATGCTCGTCCACCAGAGTGAACGACAGTACTTTACGGCGCAGTCTCTCCAACACCACAAATCCGACACCGAATTTGCGCATCTTTACATGGCAGCTGTAGTAGATGTCGCAAGGGCCTATCACTTTTTTCCCTTGCCCCGTTCATCGCATCTCTTGGATGGCGGTGATGTCAGCCTTTGCTCTGCTGAGGACATCAACCAGCCGGGCAGAGGCACTTTCCCAATTAAGGGTCCGGACATTCCAGGTGCATGCCCTCAAATCATTGTCCTTTAAACGTTTGCTGTGGTCGTCATCAAAAAAGACAGACGCCCGCTTGCAGCCGCACCTCCTGGTGAACAGACGCTGCGGACTTTAGTGAACCCTTAAACCGAATATGTCGGAGTGGCTCCACTAAAGCTCCCTCTCTATTAGCCGTGACCCAAGGCTCCACACGGGTTGGTTACCGTATCTTGCACATGGGTTGCTCACGTTGCCCAGGGTGCACGAACGTGGACGTTAGAGAAGGGATTGAGTACAGCCGTGCAACTGTAACCGCATACCTAGAAGCACCCCTGCACCCCATTGCACCCCTGTAATGAAAATGTGAATTGAAGTGTAATAAATAACAAAGTGGTTTATTCATACAAATTTAAAGTAATTAACATTTAATTGGGAATTAATGATTAAATAAAGAATAGTATTTTTAGTTATGCTCGACTTTGCGTGTTTTCTTCGATCACTCTTTTTACCACATTAATTAGGGTTGTCTCCATTATGCCGGGTTGGCAATATAATGCAGGGTTGCCAATATCATGCTGGGTTATCATCATCACATATACATATGTCTATATCTGTCTTGATTCCGTTATGCTGTTACAAGCAACCGTTATGCGAGCACCGTCAGGCAAACAGATTCCTCAACAGCATCCATTTTCAGCGAAGAAAATAAGCAAACATCACTAAAAACAACCAACCACCAAGGAAATCTTGCATAGGGGAAAATCACCCGCGCACTAAAAATGCTAACATTCCCCTCGCGCCAACAGCCACCCTCCCAGCAGGTGATCGAACGATCTGCCAACACAAAGTCACTAAGCATGACGAAGGCATAGGCGGACATAAACTAAAATAAGCGCAAGTGGGGATAAAAAATTAAAATCTTCAAGCGCAGCATCCAAAAAAACAAAAAAGCTACCATCTGAATAGTTCATATGTTTTGGTCGATCTGCTCTTAAACGAATATACATATACATACATATGATAGTACATACAAACAAACACACGTTACGTGCACACACTTTGTCAGGGTTTAAGCTCAGTGACTTAGAAATAAATATTAAAAAAAAAAATATTTCAACTAAGTATTTGAAATCGACGACTGTGACGAAGAACTAGGCAAACAGCATTTTCCACACAATTCCAAATGCCTACATTTTATGCGAATTGTTATTAGAATTTATAAAGAAAAAAATATTTTCTCACGGCATGGCATGGCTTGGCATGGCATGGCAGGGATGCTCCAGTGAGTTCAAATATCCATATAAATTAAAGTGCAACCGCCGTAACAGTTTTTTTTTCAATTTTTTTGTATTTTTTTTTTTTGCATTCACATTTTCGTGTTCAAACGCAATGAACCAGATTAAAAGCCCACTCTCTTGGAACACTAGGTTTTGTTTTAGAATTTTATATGTTGGGTTTCGTTTTTTTTGCCAATGGAGAATCATTCGATTTTGATTTTCTGAATAATCGACTACGTTTATAGAAATTTATAATGAGGAATTTCACTCCCGTTCTGTTTTTAGTTGTTTGTTTTTTTTTTTGGTATCATATAAAAGTATATCCCGAGAAGGCTCGCGTAGGCTCCCTTATTAAAACTGCACAATATGGCTTGACGTTATTTAAGGTAACCGAGCCGAAAGTTGTCTTTTAAGAGTCCGTCATTCTGAGAAAGTTTCGCGTACAAAAAAAATTTAAGTTATTATACAGAAAAAAGTAAATTGTTAGCATTCCTTTGATCTAAAAATTCAAATTTAATTTCTGATTAATTTATTTATTTTTTCATGCTTATTATTTATATTTTTTTACAAACAAATTTTGTAACGTAAAACCAAAGAGCGTGACAAACTATTAGGTGCCCAGCTAACAGATGCAGCATCTATAGTGAAAATATTTGCACGTAAATATCTTTGTATGTAGGCATGTTTGTGTGTGTGTGTGTGTGTGTGTGTACTTAACTTCCCACGCAATAGTTACCTATGTAGATACGGATTAATAAGCTTGGATGCTTCAGTGAATTTGTTGTCCAAAACTGAAGTGCAACTGCCGTGACAGTTTCACACACAGTGTAACTAAAACTGTCTTAAAGCGATTTGAGTAGTTTTTTTTTTCATAATTAAATTTGCTTAGATGGGTTTGAGACACAACAAGGACATGGAAAGGATACCAAAAAAAAAAAGAGTTGTACATTAAAAAACCACAGTGTATGGAATGCTAACAGGAGTGCAGTTTAACAAATAGCATTACGAGCTAAATCGACTTACGAGCCCTTAAGGTTGCCATTGGTGATCGTTTATGGTTCCTGTCTTGGCTGAAGACTGCATTTTTATTTTGAATAAAAAATCTATTTAAACAACTTACAAAATGAACAAATAACCAAAAAGTATAAGAAGCAAACAGGGAGGCACTTTGCTCGAACTGACTTTTGAATGAGCTCCGAAAAATTAAGCTACCAGCACTGGCGAAATAGCCAAATAAATTTTCTTTATTCTATGAACAGCATGCAGCAATGAAATATTTTCAATTCTTAAACGAAGCTATGTAAGCCAGTCACAAATCAAATTTTAAATCACTTCCCCTTTCATATGAATTGTGAAAGGGTTAAGAATTCTACAAACACAGGTTCAAACTCATTATCAAGCGAACAGGAACTTTAGTAAGATTGTTTCATAGAATAAATACAATAAAACAAACATCATACGCCAAGGTGTGCATTCCACAAAATTAATAATTTTATACGGAATACAAAATCAGGTAGTAAAATTGAGTATCCTATGTGTCCTGCAGCTAAAGTTTTACTGTCAAATAACAAAAGAAATAAAGAAAACTGAAATATTAACACTTTTTCAGTAGCATCTATTTATTCTTACATTTTTGATATCAATATTTTATGAATGCCCGCAGGATTCAAAGGGTTTGCCGAGTCAAAACCACAAAACTCAGTGTATAACTAAGCGCACAGAACGCTAAACGGCATACAAAATTTGGCAATGAAAAAATCTAGCTAGCAGATCCAGCCACACATACTCAAATTACTTTGTAAGTATGCAAAAAAGATAAACGAGAATTAGTTGAACAAAATATATTTGCAGGAAAGAGTCTTCCCACATCCCCAATTATCGCTATGATTTTATGAACACACAAATTATAAAACACACAAACAATTTGAACGAATTTGAAAAAAATGATTGAAACTAGAAACCACAAACTACAACAAAACGTCAGGGCAACATAATTCCGAGCAAAGTAACAGCACTTCAAACAAAAAACGGAAATCTTTGCATATTTCTAATTCCCTTTGTCCTTTCAAACAAAGCAGCAGCGTTTCCAAAAAATAAAATTCATTTTCTTCGCTCCTTTGTGAGAATACAAACATGCTTAAATTGTGTTTAGAAGATAAAAAAGCACCAGTTGGTATAAATCAGCGCCAGGTAGAAATCAGTCGAAAGTGAAAAGAGAGGAAGGAAGGCAGCAGGACACGCCCCTTTTTTCCTTTAAAACTAAATCTTGTACCGTACGTAAGAAAGGCCAAAATCAATCAAAACTGAAGGCACAGACCGTGACGATTCATTAGGTGAACAGGATTTTTAAAAGCATTCTGTTCTTCAATGATCATATTTCACCTGCTCTAGCGAACGTAAAAGAATGTGAGACTGAAAAACTCAAAAGCCTTGAATTTAATTTACCGTATTTGTTTATTATGCCCTTCAGGGATAATTTACTCATCCCTTTTGTGTATTATTTTTGAAAAAAGAAAACTGGTTTTCAAGTTGGTTGAAGAAGCAAAAGCGCAAGGCGCGAGGAATCCAGACTGTAAGCAGACATACATATCTACTAGCTGTTGAGATATACAGAGTGAAAAAATTAATTTAAAAATAACTTGAATTCAAAAGTGAAAACTTTTTATAAATGATATCAAAGAAAAGATACTGTGAATTAAAAATCACTTTTTTTAAATTATTTTTTCAGGGTCTATAAGAAATGCATTAGAATTGTTTTTGTTAACTTCTTTTTTAATTGTTCAGCTAAATTCTTTTTACTCATCTTCCACATCAACCTTAAAAAAAAATATCCTTTTTGTCAGATGATGTCAGTCAAAACCACAAAACATGATTATTTATTAGGCGAACATAAATCCAACCAGCAATCTTATCCTCAAAAGCAGAACACAAAGTAATAACTACAGTTGGTAAATAAACCTAAGCAACCTAACCTCAAATTCTGAAAAAAATAGTTCATAAGGAAAGAAGTTTGCACGTAAAAAATGAGAAGTACAGAAAGAAAATACGAATTGTCTAGCCGCGTTTCAATTTGATTTCATATATTTTTTACTTTCAACTCCTTTTTCCACTTTCGGTTGTTCTTACACAATTTTTTGTTTAATTACAGTTTTTTTCTCTCTATTTTTTATGCAATAAAAAAAACGATTGAAAGGATTAAGGAGTAAAAAATGCAAAGACTCTTTTCACCAGGCGAACAGTTTCTAGCAGCGGTATTCTCAATTTAAATATAAAAAACGTAACTGTGAAAATACCACTTGCATTTTTAAGAATTTTTTGTAAGCATTACAGAAGAAAGGTTTTTAGCAATTTACTACCTGAAATTTGCAAATCTTAAGCGGGACGATCTTTTCGAGAAACCCGTGTTAAAATTCCAAAAAAAAAAAACAGGATGATTTGTCTGAGAAAACAAATTTTAGTTTGTCTGCTGACTAAGAATTAAAACCTTAAATATTCAAAGCCAATATTCATTAGGCGAGCAGCTAGCTAGCGAGTGCTCTCTCTGAAGATAAAGTTTTCATGAAAAAAGATTTTCAACGCCAATGCAAACTCCAGCGACTGTGACGAAGTATTAGGCGAACAGCAATTTCCACACAATGCCAAGTGATAAACGATTTTTTTGTTGTTGTGAAATAAAAAACACAATTTTCTCACGCCATGGCAGGGATGATGATGCTCCAGTGAGTTCAAATATCCATATAAATTTGAGTGCAACCGCCGTAACAAATTTTTTTATTTTTTTTTTGCCTTACAATTTTTGTGTTCATACGCAATGAAGCAGAATCAAAAGAGGAAGCTTGGCTGCTCTCATGGAACCGCACAAACTACATACATGCTTATTTAAAAAATAAAAAAAAAATTGAGTAGTTAAGAAACAGGAGGTATGGATTGCTATAGGAGATACAGCGAACTCAGGAGTGAAACTTTATAAAATAAAAAGAGGTTCAAAGCAACAAGTGTCTCATAAGAAGATCAAAAGATATACTTAACTCAAATGTCCTTGCTTCCATTTTTAAGCGTAGCCGATATTAATCTGCATCCACCACATCCTCACTCAGCAGGCGATCATCATAACGAAACAAAATTGCAAAGCGTGACGAATGTATAAGGCAGCCAGAAACCAAGCACACGCTTCTTCAATGCTCACAGTCGTGACTCATGAGCCCAATATCATGGATACACACACAAAGCTGTGCACTTGTGTAGGCGTGATGATCTTTAAGCACAGCATCCAAAAAGAATCACACAATTTAATGACCCGACCGACACATTTTTTTTTTTGTTTATATTTTTAACATTGAATTCTTCTTTAGAGAGGTAGAAAGAAGGCAAACAGACAAAAAAAGCATAAAGAAGAAGCAACAAAAAAGGAAGCACACTCAAAAATAAAATATTGAACGCCTTTGGCATATTCGAAATCGACGACTGTGACGAACAACTAGGCGCACAGCGTTCACCCAACGCTGATATGCCAATTATTTTAGAATTTGTCCGAAATAAAATATGCAATTTTCTCACGGCGGCATGGCAGGGATGATGCTTCAGTGAGTTCAAATATTTTATCCGTATAAAAATGAGAGTGCAAGCGCCGTAACAATTTTTTTGTTTGCCATTGCTTTGTAATTTTGTGTTCATACGCAATGAAGCAGAATCAAAAGAAGTAGCTTGACTACTCTCATGGAACACTTGTTTTTATTATTATTTGTAGAAATTTTTTTTTTTTAATTTGCTTATTTTTTGGTTTTTGAAATGGTATATGCTTCTCGGTTTTTGGTTTCAGTTTCTTAACCCAGTGTTGTTGCGTTACAAAGGTGATTTGTTCACAAAAAAAAAAATTCCAGGTAGCTGGTAAACATCTTATATGTTGTTGTTGCTATGTATTAACACTCACGATAAGTCCTTTCGTCATTATTAACCCTTAGTGTGGTTGGCGTGAAATGTATATAATTTTTTTGTTGCCATAAATAACTGTAATGTTTTTAGTTTAATGGAAAAATAAGGAATTAGAAAATATTTTTTTTTCTAGAGTGCTCAGTAGGTTTTGGTAACCGTCCCATTTTTGGGGCACAAAAAATTGAACGGCATCCATTTCTTACTCGACGCAACCCAGGGCGTCGTTTACAAAATTGCGAATAACTCTAATTTCAATTGCCGAGAGTTCTCTCGAGCTAATACTGAGACGCGAGCCAAACGATTTCAACCTTTATCTTAGTACGGATTTACATTATTCAATTCGTTGAAAGCAATTCTTGCTCATGCCCTTTTGTGTTTTCTATTTGCTTTTACACGCTGCAACTGAATTGAATTTAACTATTGCGTTTTCTGTTTTCTCACAACAACAAATATGAGAGAAAAAGAGAAGATGTCAAAAGCGAAAAAACGAAACTTGAAAGCAATTGACAGTAGGAACGCATGTGTACTCGCCCCTTTGCTTCTCACCGCCTCTCTTCTAAGTCGGAGCAGAATTTAAGGCAATAGTTGAATAATGTAAATCGGGATTTAGTTAGAAAGCTTAGTTGAAGGTGCTAAGTTATTCCACCTCGTATGTGTTTAACTTTACACAAGTTAGTCGTGCAAAAAATTTCATAGTTCAGCTCTCTCTTTGTACTCAAACTTCATATTCGAATAATCAATTCGAATAAAAAAGGCTAAATTAGTCTCTTCAAAGGACATGTTCGAGCAAAAGGGATGAGTTAATGCCTGATAAGAAGCCCAAAAGTTATATAAGTCGCAAATTCTTTTTCGTGTACTCTCGCACTCAACCAAGATTAATAGCAATTTTTTGCGGGGTTACGTAACAAACTATGATTGAAAAATCAAAAGTCAACAAATAATACTCGAAGTTTTTTTTTCCGAAAAATGGAGCCTTAAAGTGGCACATATTGGCGACAAATGCGACATAATTTAAAAAGAAGAAAATTTATTTTAAAAACTACTTTTCTTTGTCCTAACAAAGATTTCTCGACAATCCACACAAATTATCACGTTCCGCTCTTGTAACGCAAACCAAGGGTTAATCAAAGATTATCGCTTGAGCAAACAAAATTATCGCTTGAATTCACTCTGTTACCCCCCAAATCATACGATTACCCAACACACACATATATGTACATACATACACATATACATTCATAACTAGCCGATTGAGTGGCTCGCTTCGCTCTACCTGTGGTCACGTCAGAATGAGCCTGATTTTACAGCGTTGTATGTATGTGTTTCTTCAAACGCCTCCTTCACGCTCAATTTAGGTAACAACTTGTTGTTGTTGTTGTTGTTGCAATGTGTTTATTTTTGGTCCAGCAAGCAGCATGTACAATAACGCACCTGTATACCAACACCTACTAACCAAAGCTGCGAGCCTATTGCAATGATACACTTCGACACGCGTCAACAACTCTTTCGCTGTCACGTCGACCGACCGACCGACCGACCGACCGACCGACCGACCGCTGGCCGAAATTGAAATTGATTGTCTTTAATTAGTGTTCGCGAGCGTTTTGAACGCGTTGAGCGCCAGTCAATGTGTATTAGCCATTGCCGGCAATCGAATTATTTTATTAACATTTTTTATGTGATTTATGCGAAGGTCGTTCGGAATTTGTAATGATTTTCTTCGCGTTAATTGTTTGTTTGTTGACTGACACTTTTTTGCCTGAAATGTGGGTGTTTCGTTCACTAATTGAATTTCATTAGGCGTGCAGGGATTTTCGTAGGTGTTGGCGTTTAATGAACTATGAAGAAAAAAAATTAATTTTTTTGTAAGAACAGCAAAAAGATAGCGGACAAAAGGGCAAGCAGAACAACAAACGAAGTTAGAGCAAGCCTTGTGTGTGCGATAAGGCACTTAGTAGAAGACATAGAAGCTAGAAAAATGTGCTTGAAAGAATTTCGGTGCATAGTTTTTTAAAGAAATTTGACCTGCGCAACTGGAGTAAAGCAAAAAAAAAGTAAAGAAGATCTTTTCAGATTTGTTAGAATGTGAAGCTGCTCTTTGTAGAATGTGCAGTTTGCAGTGTTGCACCAAAATCTTTGCATGCTTGTCTTGTTTATTATGTGCGCCTGTTGATAGGCTATGGTTTTTGATTTTTTAATCCTTTTTGCGTATTTAAATTAATTATATTTTTAACCACACATTTACGGTTTATATTATAGGTGATTTATTAATATTATTATCGCTTGTTCGCCGGTCCTCATGCTTTCATACTTTTACTGCATTTTTCTAACAAAACAGCCCTAAAAAGTTGCGTTCACTTTATGTGCGCCTAGTGTTATGTTATACTTTATTCAAATTGTATTAACTCTTTGAAAATTTTCACACGCTCTTCTCACTCACTGTACGCAAGTGATTTGATCGTCCGATCATCGTACGGCTTAAGTAGATTCAAATGAATTGAAATTTATTCGTAATCCACTTGAAACAGTTTTTTTTAGTTTTTTACGAAAATTGTATAAATTATTCAGGTCATTCAATGTCATGAGAAAAATATTAATTTTGTTTACATAATTGAGTCTGTAGGCATAGGCACGCAGTAAGTAGGTGCACGTATCCAAAAAATAAACTGTAATTTTTTCCAAAAAAAAAAATCATCTTATAAAAATTGTGTCTAAAAGTAGTTTGTCACAAAACACGGTGCAGCGTTAAGATCGCTTTTTCAGACTTCTTGTTGAATTGATGATTTTCAAACGCATGTAAAACCTTCTGTTGCTGTGCGCCCAGTGTGCATGCATTTTTTTAATATTTTTTTTTTTTTTAATTTTTCTCACTTTAAAGTTTATACAAAAGAAAGTCATTATATTCCACTACTTTAAAGATACCACGCCCCACACAGCGTTGCTGCTAAATCCACAAAGTAGCGCGCCGTTCGACCTTGCTACCTGCTTGCTACCTGCAGCATTTTCTCTGCCTGACTTGCTTACTTCCTTCATTTCACACACACACACACACACACGCATTTGTTTTTGCTTTTCCATACACTTGACAGCACTTCGTACACATTTTCCCACAACTACAATTTTCCGTCCAAAAGATTTTCGTGTGATTTTCGACGCCACATCACAGCTGCTTCATTGCCCTTACTGTGCTGCCGCCCCAGCCAAGAGTTCATTCATTCATTCATTTATTCAACATTTGACATAGAAAATATTTGTTCCACTCAGTGCATTCGCAATTTAGTTTCACAGGCTAGCTGCCGCTATCACAGGGTGCTGAGAAAATTGAAAACCACATAAAAATGCATCACTCCACACGTCCTACTCCTAGCCAAACGAAAAGTGAAAAACAAAAACAAACAAATAAGCAAAAACGCAGCAAGGCATAAGAGGAGCGCGACGCGGCGCGTTCAAGTGGAAATCAAAATCGAAATGCTACGCTTCGCAACACTTTTGTTGACGCTGAGCAGCACTGCTATTGTAGTTGTTGCAATTGTATTTGTTGTTGTTGTTGTTGTAGTCGTTTAGGCCGCATTGAATTCTTAGCATCCATTGACTCTTGGCTGCTCACTCTGATGGCATGTATGTAATTACGCTACTCGCTTTGTTGTTCTTCGTGTTGTTGTTGTTGTTGTTGCTTCGTGTTCGCTTGAGTTGTTAATTCCCACACGCTCTTATTCATCTCGCATTATATGTGACCTGTTGTTCCGCATCTGATCATCCAACAACAAAGCAATCAACCGACGCTAACGTCGTAGCATCAGTTCGAGTCTGCGGCGGCTTTGCAGAATAACAACAAATACAAAGTATGAATGAATGTGCAATGGCTGAGTACGAGTGTTTATATGTATGTACTATGTATTTATTATTGTAGTGTCTCGTTGGTCGCTTCGGTTATTGCCATTCGACTTATTTCGCTAGCTTCCATTTCTGTGCTCCTATTGTAATGTTACAGTTCGTTTCACATCACTTAACCCGTTCACATGGTTAAGTTTTATTTAGTTAGTTAGTGGCGGCGGATGCTGGGGAAAAAGATATCTTCTTAAAACTAACTAACAATAGCAGAAGAAGCAGCGGACCGAACCGCAAGTTTGTATGCCAAGAGAGGAACAGCAGCAACGCAAGATACTTATATCGCTCGCCTACAATCGGTAGTGTTGACTTGTGGGCCGATGATAATGCTAATCATTCGACAGTTGAAACATTACGAAGTACCATCTGATGGAAGCGATTTGATCGGATGTGTCAAAAGGTCAAAGTACTTTGGAGAGTTTCGCAGGCGATCATTGAACTCAATCCTTTCATGCAACCAAAAAGTCGACGGACTGAAAAATTTACCTCCTCATATATTAATTTGAACTTGAAGCTTGTTTTCAACTAAAGTTCTTGCACAGTGCTGTCAAACATATTTCCCTTTTCTCACAAAAGTTCAACGACATCTCGCGAGGTACTCAATTGCCTTTTGTTCGCTTACTACCTACAGTTAATCCTACGATTTTTACAATAAAATTAAGGCTAGAAGTTGTACCCTGCATAATCTCTTGGCTAATTGATTTATATCCGTTTATGCTTCGAAGATTTGGAAGCCAAAGAAAAATTGCGAATAAATACCTTCATTGTATGCTTCAGGTCTTTATTGTTATTTCATGGAAGAATTGCTACCAACGGCATTTTGAGGATCAAAGATAAAATGTATACTAATATCAGTTCATAAGCTTTTTTTTTTTTTCGGTTACGACCAGGGAGGAGGAATCTTCATAGATACGAGCAGCCCGTGCTGCCCGCATGCCCGATTTGCCTCCAGGCACCTACGGACTAAGCCCAACCTCCTTCGTACGCTGGGCCTGTGACACCGACTGTTACGGGTTTGCGTGCCTTAGAAGATAGAATAATGAACCGTATGAGCTCTGAACATAGTCAAGCGAAGCTCTAATATGATGTACGCATGGGTGATGATGTTCCGTTGAAAAGATTCTCCAACTCCTCGTCCAGTCCAATCGAAAGTTTTGGAGTTCTTGTATAGTTGAATGTATTGAACATAGCAGACAATCAGTGAGGAATGACAGAGGCGAGCGCAGTTTATTGAAGTGAAAGTCAACTTAGTTACTTATATATAAAGATAACATTACGTCGGCCGGGTTTGTCCGAGCCATGCTTCATTCGATTCCTGTTTAAATGCTAGGAGGAATAAAATGATAAACGAGCACAACAGCCGTTGGTGATGAGATTACCCATGATTAAAGATGAACGAAGAAGGAAAAGAACTCAGTGAACCTCAGTGAAGTCCCCAAACGACTGCAGTATATTTCAAGCGTGGATCTTCACTCATTTGATGTGTAAGGAGAACGCCAGCTTCGATGTCAAAGTGCGTGATGTGGAATCATCTGAAAGCATCGTAACAAACTCAGTTACAGTTCTCAAACTTTTTTGTTGTTGTTAAAGTTTCCGACAGGGTAGGAATCTACTAAATTTTGGAACGATTTTCCGTCAGCCCTTGTCAGGTTTGGTTTTAGGACAAATTGGTTTCGTCGTTGTGTCATCTTCAGTGCCGTTTTTCGTGCTCTAACAAATTCTCCCAACCGATCTTTATGCATCGTTCTCAATGTCTGCACTGCCTTAAAATGTAAATGTAGCACATCGAACGTTCACTGCAATCGGTCTGTTGTGGTTTCTTTGACAACAATATGCCTTGCAATGTGTAGACATTGAGACATCGAGCGTTGTGTAAACGCCCTTCAAGACATATCTATTTATGTATATAAATATGTATATATTTCAGACAAAGTAAATAAAATCTTCTTAATGCGCTGAAGGTCGGTCACAGGTCAAAAATAAACTGGAACCCAGTGGAAATGTTTATTTAAGGAAATCATTGTCTTCCGAGCGAATAGGCAATCAAAACAACTAGTAAGCAAACGAAGACGATGAAACGACATTGAAGACATTGCGGAGTAGACATTGTAAATGTCATGGAAGTAGCGGTGGACAGATAAACAGACAGACAGACAGACAGATAAATAAATATGTACTTTGTGGTGCTTAGGCATAAAATAGGCAAGATTATGCTCGTACCTGTTCTCTAAAAAAAAAAAAAAAAACTAAAGAAGTGTGTAGTTGCATGCTGAGTAGAGTGAAGTTTAGGCCCAGCATACAATTTTAGTCGCTTGTCGGCGCAACGTGACATTGCTGGTGTGAAGAATCTTCACAGCAATGCTGTTGTTTTTGTTGTTGTTGTACTTGTGTGCTGTGTAAGGTACTAACACTTTTTTTTTTTTTAGTGTCGTTCGCGCATTGCAGCACTTGCTGGCCGCCGAGTGCAGCGAAAGACGCCACCTCCTGCTGGGCCGGGCCCTAAAGGCATGCAATAAAATTAAGTTAAGCAACAAAGTAAAAGTAATTCGTTTGCCTGGTATTTCTTTGATGTCTGTAAGAACTCCGAAATGGACCTGTCATAGTGACGACGACTCATGCAAAATTATTCATATTGCCATAATTTGCTTTCAGTTCAAAAGTTAATGAGGCGGAACAAAGTGTAACATTCGAATAGGTGGGCATAATTTTAGTTGGCTGACAAGTGTCAACAAAGGCAATTCAAACGAATGGTAAATGTAAAAGAGAAGAAAAAAAAACAAAAAACACCAGCGCTAAAGTGCATGAGAAGAAGAAGCAAAGAGAAAGAAATGAAGTGTAAACGTTTAGAAATCACTGCGCAATGTGCGCGACTTAAACGTTTTAATGAGTAGATATGTATGTATGTATGTACATATGTACATATTTAACATACATACATACTTCACAAGTGTTTGTGTTGTAAATGTCTTCTGCGTTTGGCTATCGTCGGCAAAGATCGGCGGCGCGGCCCTTAGCTGCAGCGCACACGCACTGTCAGTCCGCATTGCGGCCCTTTCAGCATTTTCCACCATTGATAGCAGACATTTTCTAGCATTAGATGCACTGCCCCCGGTCCTACAGTCGCTTACTGCGCGCCTAGTGTTATATATGAAACGATTCTCCTTAATTATGAATTTTTGATGAATTCCAAAAGTGATAATGCAGGAGGGAGGAGGCATTTTATGATTTATGCAAGTTTTTTGTCAACACGATCGAGCCTCCATTGATTTTCTAATAGTTTTCTAAGTTTTTTTTTTACTTTCTTACAGATCTTCAATTGAGGTAGTTCCAGCATAAACCTGTCTAAATTCTTCATTAGGGTCGCAGGTGGCGTGAACAAGCGCGCACAGCTAATTCGTTTTTGTGTGTTTAGAAAATTTGGAAAACTATTTTTTTACTAACTTGAAACACATACAAAACACTGCTGCTCACCTAATATTTTTTCATAATTTGTTAATAATTTTTTTATATTTTTTTTTAAAAGAAAAACAAATAATTTAGCTCGATGGGCACGTAGCACACGTACAGTCAAAGCCAGCCAACAGTCATGTGTAGGTATGTATGTAGGTTTGAGTTGAAAAAAATGCTTGTAGTGTGATTTCTTAATGTTTACACAAATGTTTTTTTGTTTTCCTAATAAAAATGTAGATAAAGAAAATATTTGTGGAGATATACTACGCATTTGTATAAATATTTTTTTTAAACTATTTTACATACATGCATATGTATATGGGCACCATTAGGATGGTTCTTAAATACAGCTAACTAGTATAGTCGAAGATTTCACATATAAATAACAATTTTTTTTTTTGATGACTCCAAAAATTTAGTATTTTTTATTCCATACCCAAAATATTACTAAAGTCGAAGATAATGTATGTACATACATTTTGGTTCCGCATAGCGTGGGTTAGGACGTGTAGCAAGGGGTTCAAAGTACAGATTACTCTGTGTAGATTAAAAAAATTAAAATATCTTTATTTTTTATTATTATTAGGGCATAGTAGCGCTGCGACCTTGCAAGATCTATTGTACTAACCCTTAAAGTTTTGTCACTCCATCCTTAGGCTACTTAAGTTAGGCACTTTGGTGGGTGTAGTTGTCCATATTCTGAATGTAGATAATAATCGCTCCCCCAGATGTATAAGCCTGAGGCCGCTTATTCTTGGGCATTCACAAAGTATATGTTCAGAAGTCTCCGCATCTAGGCCACAAAACCTACAGTCTGCAACCTCTAGAGAGTCCTATTATATGAAGATGGTATCTCAGCCTGCAAAGACCTGTCAAGCCCCCCCCCCCCCACCCTGAGAGTTCTAAGACCCTCTCTGCTAAGATTAAGAAGTTTTTCAGAAGTTTAACTGAGTGCCTTTGGGCTGCGATTCTTGAGTCCTCCCACTTTCTCAGAATTTCTGCAGTGTATCCTCTAGAGCGACCGCAGAACGGTTGTGGGCCGTAAAAGCTCTGTTGGGCCCCTTTTTTTTGCGAGAAAGTACACCATTTCATTGCCATCCATGCCTTATGACCCGGAACCCACCACAGAGTGACACTGTTGTTGGCTCCTAATCGGTCCAGTGCCGTTCAGCAGCAGTCTACCAGCTTTGACTCCGTCTTGAAGGAGTCTAGGGCCCTAAGGGCTGCCTGGTTGTCAGCCAAAATATTGATTGTGGCTCCATTGGTCTTTTTCCGAAGACATTCGTGAGCGCACAACTCTATTGCATGGATCTCCGCCTGGAAGATGGTTGGCGACACTTTTTTGAAATCTAGATCCGAACACTCCGCCCCCAGTGCTCCCGTCGATAAGTTTGGCTCCGTCAGTGTACCACACTTGTGATCCTTGGTTGTTAACTTTCACCATCTCTTTACTTGTGTCCCTTTCAAGTAGAATGACTTTGTAGGTTTTGGTAAAGGATAGCTTTTTGGCAGCATGGAGTTTGTAAGTTTGACAATCGGATCAGCACAGAGTGGTTGTAAAAATGCTCCCTAAAGTCACCACTTTTCAGACAACTAATACTAGGCAGTCTTAGAGCGCTCTGTCAGGTCTCCCTTTCAAATATCTTTATTACTAACACCAGAATCAATAGTAATTGTCGTCGAATTATATATAATTTATTTTTTAAATGTCATAAAAATGTATTTTTAATATAGATATTTTCAAATTTGGTTTATTTTCATTAATTTTAATTTTTCGAGTCTCCACAAAGGTATCTAAGCTTTAAACCCTCGCATACGGGACCAAAATTTAAATGTGATACTTTGTACTACTGCAGTTAGTTTCAATTAATGATGTATTACACAGTACAACACATGATTTGCCAACTCAATTCTGAGAACTGTATGTGAAATTAGACCCAAAAAGAATAATTTCTGCATCATTCGTTTTGTCTTCTTACCTGCCAAAATATTTTTAATATCGATTTGAAGTTAGTACTATCGTATAGGGGAATTTTCCAGTTTCCAAGACTTGAGTTGGCAATCAATGAACTGAAAAATGCTGTACTGTGTTAAGGTAAGTATGTACGTATGTATATGTGTTATCTTTGTCTGCACTTCCACCGATTTATGGAGTGAAACTGAAAAAATTGTTCACTTCAGTACCACCCTAGCGTTATAACTCGTAAGGTAAATGTATCCACACATGCAGTATATACTATGTACACATGTCTTTCTACGCATTTTTATTTTTTCTTTTTATTCCTTAAATTTTTTTTTTTGCCTTTTTCACATTTTTTAACACTCACACAGCAGACCTATCTTTTATAACCTTACACTTGTCGGCAGTTTTTGTTCGCCTATTATTTTATGGTATTTCACCCCCAAAATCGGCAATTCAAACAAGTTGTGCCGCAACAAAGTTATAACTCCAACTCAATTTTAATTGAGCGAACATGGCGTCACGTAAAGAGACTCCACAAATAAGTACGATGATCCACACCTAAAAAAAGAAAATTGAAAAAAAAACTATGCGTACACTTTGTTTTTTTTTTTTATTTGTATCTAATAAAAAACTAACTAACTTCAACGATTCTCATTATGTTCAAGCGACTCATGAAGACCAAATTTTGATTGGCTACTTTATTATGGAACCAGCTATAAACATCTTATCATACAGCAAGCAGTGTTAGGAAGGGCACTAGACTTCATCTTGTGGAGTTCCTAACTGACAATTGATTATTTTCTTTAATAACACAAAGCAAGCCTTTAAGATAAACGATGCGATCAGTTGCAAATTGTGCTGAAAAAAACACACTCAAAATCTCTCTTCCCTTGCCGTTCCGTGGCAGAGAAAAATTCTGATAGCACAATTCGCAAAGTATTCAAACTTTTGATGAGCTTAAAGCATTTGTGACGATGAAGAAACGATGACATTTAAATAAAAGGCCAAAATTTAGGAGATCGTAAAGATTAAATATCTGACCGGCCGTATTCAAATCGCTAAGCGTGAAGAAGAATAAAGGTTTAGTTAGTGGAATGTAATTTTAATTTCAAACTGAGGAGTACAATTTATTATCACTCTATCGGCAGACAGAGTTCAGCTGCAAGTGGAGCAGGAAGCTTTCCAGCGTCTAAATAATTCATTTAGAATAGCAGCACATAACAAAAATATAGAAGGTGTGTTTGCTTTAAGGCCGACTCCCTCTCGCTCTCTCTTTAAATCAATAATTCGTTCAAATTTATGCTGTCGCGAAATTTAGCAGATTGTAGCAATTTGTAGTTGGGGAGTTGTTTGTATAAAGTCGATACTGGTAAGCACATTAGAGATCTCAGGATGCTGAAAAGAATCGTTTAATATTCCACTTCTGAAGTTTACGAAATCGCAATTTTCGACTTTAAAGCACATCTACAATTCAAATTGACGATTAAGCTTGAGAGATAGGTATTCGAAATTAAAAAGAGCTTGAACTTTTGTTTAATCACGCAGAATATTTTAGAAATTTGGACAAGCATGTGGATTATTATCATTTATGTGCATCGAAAACTGTTGTTATTTATTCTTTAAAAAAAAACGAACAAAATTAGCAGTAGAAGACCAATTAGTGGATACCACGTCACCAGGGGAACAGCAGTCGAAAAATTGCATTTAAAAAAAAATCATCAACCGAAATCTGTTATCGTCACGGGAGTACGGGAAACTAGAATGAAATCAATTGTTGTTCTAAACTCCATAACAAATGACCGAATTTGTATGAAACATTGTTTGTGCAAAGCAAAAATAAATAACCCAGAATAAGATTTCGAAGCAAGAGGACAAGAAATCTGAAAGGTTGCAAGTTGTATTGTTCCAAGAATGCGCATTGTTATTCTTTCAAGTTACCTGCGCACATTTTTCGAAAATTATTTATTATACATTTTCACTGTCCCTATAATTTTCGAGGCGTTACCTTAACGAATTGATTTTCTTTAAGATTCACAACGTTTGTGCACTGTAGTTTGCCAATTAATAAAGGTCAAATTAATAGCAGTTCAGGATTTGGAAAAGGTGCACACGAAGTGAGAATTGCCGCGTTGAAGACCTACATAAATACTAAAGACCCAGCTCAGTTACAGAAAGCGAAAGGTAAAGAGAAAGAGTTACCAAATCATATTCTTTCAAATGCAAATCACTTATTTCTACTGCCAATTAACAAAGGTCAAAGGAACAGGAGCGAAGGACTGTTTAAAGGACAGATCACATACTACTGAAAAAATAGTGAAAACGAAAGACTATCGATATAATGTCATTGTTAAAAATTGTACGTGTAACACAGTGAAGAAAATACAAGTACCCTTACATATGTAAGTCTCGACTGCGATCCTTTCAAAATGTATAAAGATTGTCGGCTTGCCTGTTCTGCAACAAGACGACCTCAAGTGTTTACAAAGAATAGAAAATGAGAAAAGGTCAAAATCAAGGCGCATTTATCAAGGTGGTGGTATGCGTATTTAAGTAAAACGCGTCCATGTATTTTGTTTTTGCTTTGCTGGACTGAATGTCAAATTGCTGTAGGTGATTTACATCGCCAGCCAATCAGAACGGAGCCCTTTGACATTCAGTCAAGCAAAGCGAAAAAAGCGAAAAAACCAGCTGGCTTCTTAACACCACCTTGTTAAATTCGCCTTGGGTTAAATTAACAAGAAATCTGTTTTAGAAAATAAACTGCCAAAACAACACATAAAATCTTTAATTGATGGTCGTAGCAAAAGCAATAGAAGTGGCAAGAAAGTAGTTCACAAACTTGGAAATCCAAAAATAATTAAAGAAAAATGTAGGTACATACATATGTACATACATACAGATGTAGTTATGTAGGTAGACGTTGTTAGTATTAAGTGTGTTTAAAAAAAAAATGCATCAGCCCTTCGTACTTTGTCCCTTATCGCTAGTTTCTGCTTTCCTGTACTTTTGACCTTTACTAATTGATAACCCGCTGCGAGTGACGCTTAAGAATTTTTAACGACCAGAATCTGAAATTTTTATTTTTTTTTGAGAGATTTAAAAAAAAATTTTAATAGTAAATATAATAATAAAAACAAACTCGTTATCCAAGAGATTATTCAACAAAAGGTCACAGGATTAGGTTAGCAGCATCAGGATCGGCAAGAAGTTGTTGAAATAATAAAATTGAAAGCGAAAGTGAGTAAGATCAAGTGCGTTCTCAAAGAGTCATTTGACCTTTGTCCTTTATTGCGCTTCGCTTATTTCTGCTTTCCTATTACTTTGACCTTTACTAATTGGTCTCCTGCTGTGAATAATTATTTTAAATAGATTTCTACTACTTTTAAGTGCATTTTTATTTATTTCATAGCCACGCATCTTTACTTAAGGATCCTTCTCGACTAGATACTTAAATGCATTTAACAAAATGTGTTTAGATATTTTTTATTATTTGCTTAGCGAATACCACCAACAAAACTGAAGTTAAAATTCTGTAAAATCAGGCTCTTAAGAATTTCAGGCCATCACTTAAGGTCAAATGAACAGGTTAGCAGTAACAGTGTGAGTGACTCCACGCACACGAAAGGCCTTGAGAAATACATAAAAACATAGAGGTGCACATTTTCAAAGAAAAGTGTCTCTTAATTGTTCTTAAAATTATCTATGGCTACCTCTCTTCTATTATATGAACACCTTTAAAATGCTATTGTTTGATTACAGAACCTTTTTTCAGTTGAAGTTCTGACTGCATTCTATATTTTTTTAATATCCTGTTACAAAATCCGTTAAGAAAATAAACAAAGTATTGATGAAGCAGATACGTGAAGTAAATACAGGATTAAAGAAAAATTATTATTTCAGATATGGAAGGTAGAGCAGAGTTTTCGTTGTGCTGAAAACATGAATTTTGGATTTGGTGCTTCAGATTTAAAAGTCTATTCCATTTTTATGTTTCATACAATTCAAATATATGTAAGCGAATTTGTGTAAGGTGGTAGCGATTCTAAAAATGCAACCCTTTGGTGGGTTATTTTCAAACGGTATCTCCTTTGTATTTAAATTTCGCGAAATAATTTTTAAATTATGTATTAGGGTCCCCGCAAAAATTTATAGTGAACCATATGTTGAAATTTCCCGTAGTTAAAGGGAACAATTGATTATTTGCAACTAAACAATTGATCTTGACAACCAACCACCAATCAGCTGATTGATTAACACCACCTTTAATGAATTCGCCTTGTATGTAAGTTAAAACATATCAAAAATTTGGCAAATATCGATAAACTCTTTAAGACCACCCAAAGTAATCTTAAAACAAATCTTTGCAAGCCGATAAAAATATCAAGCGAATGCATGTGAGTATTATTAAAAAAAAAAATAAAGAACTGACAAAGAAGATCGCAGAGCTAAAGCAGCAATAAAAGTAAAGCCCTTAAAAAACAACACATTGTAACACATGAGCTACAGACAGAAATGTTTATTTACTTAACGCATTTTTTCGAACAGGATTTCAGAAAACTAAGCACAATGGACACAATAAAACTATGGCATAGCAAGTGTGCCATTTGGAATGGTCTGAAGGATACAATGAAAAAACTGAACATACAATTTTTGAGTTAAGAAAACTAGCTTTGAAAGCAAGTGATCTACACAGAATTTAAATTAAAAATTAATTTTGAAAAGGTCATTGAAAAAACTATTTAAGATTCTCCTAACGAAAAGAAATTTCAAACCGTTTTACAAATCAATTTAGCACATCACCACAGGAGACCAATTACAAGTGGTCAAAGTATTAGGTTAGCAGCATCTGTGTAGGACGAACCACTTGAATAGTTCTAGAAAAGTGTACAAAGCCAGTGGCTACATTACATTGAATTCATTATCCTTGAGTTCAAACACATTTCAAATTTGTACCCATGCACTGTTTGTTTGTAAATACATACCTACATACATATGCATGTGTTGTTGTATTTTCTTTGTTAATTTAAATCCCTAACCATTGGAGATCAATTAGTAAAGGTCATATAAGCAGGAGAACAGAAATATCACAAACATAACTTTTTAAATATTTTAAGGAGGCTTACAATGAGTTTAATTGCTTTATTGTAAGCGGTTGGAAGGATATTTTTTCTACCTATAGAAGAACTGTTAGTCCTTTTATTTTGTATTTTAAAGTAATGAACTTTTTGTTAGTTACGCTTAAACTGAAATTCACGGACTTGGTTGCATCAACACTTTCAACTCTGCGCCAAAAAATTCCTATAATTTATCACAATTTCATAATTACTTATTTTGTGGCAAAATTGGCAACTCGCGCATCACATATTTTTCTAATAAAAAAGGCTATTTCACAATATATGTACACTTGTAATTTCACACACACTTTAGACGATGAGCGCATTTTCACATATTTCTATTAAATATTGTTGCACAAAATTAACAATTGAAATATCACAATGCACCAACGCCAAATTATAATTTATTTGCGGTTTTTATTCAACCGTCAAAATAGAAATAGGGAGAAGAAGAAGAAATGAAAAAGGAAGTAAGCCCAGCGAATATAAAAGGTGGTCTGTGTTTATATGAGTTTTTGTTTGATTTTTATAAAAATCTTAATATTCCTAGAAATAATGTAAGCTTAGTTTTAAAGTTTTTAATTTTGGAGTCACAATGCTTATTTAAAAAAACACAATCCATTTTCTTTATTTATTCATTCGCCAATTTCAAACGCTTTGTACCTTTCGGTTTTATTTTCCGTACACTTCCCAATCACATATGGCGGAAGTGCTGCAGCAGTGCTGTCAACTATTTTGACAGGCGGAACTCATGTTGCTAGAGCAATTTATTTGCCAAAGAACTTATTATATTTTTGGCATTTGGTGCAGACAGTTTGGCGATATTTGTTCGCTTGCTTTTTCCACAAGTTTTAAAATAATAAATATACATAAGTATATATTTTTGTGATTGTTAACTATTCGTTGTCCAATGCACGCTCATTTGTCGACATTCTTTATGGATATTTGAGTGCTATTTGCGGACAAAGAGAAATATTTGACATATTTACCATTGGTTGGAGGCTCTTCTCAATGGCGCTAACCAAATTGAAAATTGGTAAAACAGCACAAATTATTTAAATAAAATAGGTAGTTGTGAAAAGTTAAATTATATTCTACTGTCCAATGCACGCTCATCTGCCGTCATCTACTTGGGCATTTGAGTGCTATTTGCGGACAAAGAGCAATATTTAGCATATATACCATTGGACTGCTGCCTGCTGATGGCACTTTCCAACTGAAAATTGTTAAAACAAATTGTATGTATACGAATCACTAGGAAAAGTATTTTTTATATACATATTTAGATAACTTGTAGATTGGAAAAATTTATGAAGAATGTTAATTATGTACAAAATTATTTGGAGTTGCACGTGCTAATGAGACCACCTCGGCCAAAGATAATCTCGGCAGCCGCAACGTAGCTCATACATAAGTATGTATGTCAATGCCAGATGAGTGCTACACCACGTGCTTTAACATAACCCTTTGTACATACATATGTATGTATTTATGTACGAGTATATACGTATGTACGTAGCGGATGCATACATATATACAAGGCGAATCTATAATTCCGCATTGCATATATGTACATATGTATGTATATGTACATATTCATTTTGTTAAGGGAATTATGGTTTCAAAATATTACATTGACATTCTGAAAGAAACCGTGGTAGATAGCGCCGAAAATCTTGGTATAAAAAAACACTTCGTGTTCTACCAAGCCAACGACCCCAAACACAAGTCTTTGAATGCCCGTACTTGGCTTCTTTATAATTGCCCAAAAGTTTTGGAAACTCCTCCCAGTCACCAGACTTAAATGTCATTTGTGGGCAGAATTAAAAAAAAAGAGTGGCAAAAGGCCTACCAAAGAGTATTGCCTCATTAAACGAAGTTGTTACAGAAGAGTGATACAATATTGAACCCGAGGTTTGTAAGAATTTGGTTGAAAGAAATCCACGGCGTCTTCAAGCTGTTATTGACAACAATGGGAAGTCAACAAAATATTAAAAATGTATTTTAAATTTAATATAAAAACAAAAATGTATCGTGACCCACTTTAAGTGTGAGCTTTGCGTTAAGCAGTTGAAGAATGAAGTGCCTTATTTTACGTTGTTTTAATCAAAAATTTTACTTTATTTTTATTTGTTTTCCTTTATATTTCTTTTATTAACTAAATAACATAGAATGGAAGTTTTTAAGTTTAACAAAGTCTTTTATTTTGGGTTTCAAATACTTCACACTCAAACTTTTCTTCATGTCCCATTTTGTGTGTGAGGAGCTGTATATGATAGCGTGGTGCTACTACTTATGTACATATATCCGCAAATCAAAGCGAGTTATAGGCCGTCTTTTTTATAGTACCTGTATATGCTTTTTTATTCCTGTTCCTTTGGTACCATTTGCCTCCAATGTCCATTTCTTTGAAACACAAACTCAATCAAGGTTCGCGGTTAATTTCTTTCACACTTTGGTATCTGCTTTTATTGTCAAATACGTAATTGTGCAGCAGCACATAGGGCAACGACAAATAATTGTTGGTCCCAACATTAGAAGGCTATTGGCAAGCATGGCCTCTAAATCGCCTCAGCAGACACTTGGTAAAGGCTGAGACACGTCAGGCCATGGTCTTGGTCACATAAAGAGCAAAACTATATACAGGAGAAGTTTTATTGAGATACATACATATGTATGTACATACATACATATGTATATTCTGGGCAATAAGCTCAATAATGCTAGAAAATCACCTAGACTATACATTCAATGTCAACAAAGCCCAGACCTTGCTGCAAAATCCCGAAAAAGTTAGAACAAATAAAAGTAAAATAGCGATTTCTTGGAAATATTGATTTAATTTTTCATAATTCAAATTAGAAGAGAATCTCTGGGATGTATTTAGCCGATTGCTTTTTCTTTTGACGACCACTGTGTTTACCCACACATACATATGTATGTATGTATGTCTATTGTTTTGTCTTTTGTTAACGCTATTCCCATTCAAATCTACCGTGTAAACTGCACTTCTTAGAATGTTAATTGTTCGTTACAGTGGAATCATAAAATAAACCATAAAATGGCCCACGCAGCGAAGCGGTCGCAGGTAGAACTGCCAGGCTATCGGTGGCCATTAGACGAAGCATCATCACCCACATTCTCAATGCGATCACGAACTAGTAAGTAAACGCTTAAAAATAAATAAAAATACAAAACCAGGTAGATAAGATGTCAAAAAATTTCAAATGCAAGCCATGAACAACGTACTTATTTGTTCTGCGCCTGCATACAATCGTAGAGGCAGAGCCATTGCATTTGTGCAGTAGGTTGCAAGTTAGAAAATTTTCAGTTTGAATTGCTTCAGTTGATTACGCTTGCTGGTAGCAAGTAGACGAGTAAATTGGGACGCTACATGCATGCGGCGGTAGAAGTTACATAGTTACAATTTTCATTTTAAATATATTCTTTGTTTAGAAGACACAAAAAAAAACGTTTGAACAAAAGCTATGAACATGGATTTCCGGGTAAGTGCTTAGAGTTCGAAAAAGTCAAGTTATAATTAATTTAAAATAAAAAATTGTTGTACACAGTTACTCTGCTTGCTGATCGTACTCAAGTGGGCACATGCGCGTCAAGCGGCGTCGCCAGGAGCAGGGCGTCAACAGGCGTTCTACTTCCACAGACTGCAATACTATCCAGCCTATCAAATTGTAAACGCGCAACAAGCAGACGCCAGCATCAGCAGTACAGAATCGCCAGTGGAAGTACCGGCGACGAGCAACACGTCGATTGATTCAACGACTAGCAGTAGCAAAAGCGTTAGCAGCGCATTCGAGAACTCCCATAAGCACGCTAGCGTTAGCAAAACTTCAAATAATGCTACAGCCACTTCAGTTCAGGCGCCGCCGCTTGAAGCTTCCACGGCCAATACAATGTACACACCCGCCGAGTTTCCACATGATCTGCTCGAGATAGCGCGCTCAAAGCTCGGCTTGAAGAGTCTCGACGAGGTGCCAAGCATCAGTGAATTGGCTGAGTATCTTGGCACGACGAACGCGGAGGAAACCATCAAGTATATACGCCATTTGACGGCCACGGATCAAGGTATTGCGCTAATAAAAGCTTATCTCGAATCAGCCGACTTTACCGATCGCACGGAGGAGTCACGTCGTCATCAGCAACCCCAAGCAACGCTAACAGCACCAACCATTGATGACGAAACAACAAAGCCGAACAGCAATTTGCTGCAACGCGTTGCCGCATATTTTCACATTTACAACTTGTGGCCACAAAGCGGCGACACGCACGCCACTGAGACAAGCAAGCAAGTACAGGAGCACCTGAGTAAATATGTTAAAGCGCAAATGCAGTATAGAAAACGCATGCAAGCTGTCGCGACACATCGTGCAGCCAGCGCACACGCCAATCGTGTCATCGCAACGCCACACCACAAGCCGTTGTTGGTACGCAACCCTCTGCCCTATCACTATCCCATCCCATTGCGACCCATTTCGGGCAATCGTTTGTCACCGGAACATGTCGAAATTGCGGGTGTCGATCTCTCACAGCCAGTTGCTTTCACGCCAGTCCATTTGAATACGCCGCGCTTACATGTGCCACGCCATATACAGTTGGCGCGCGCAGCCAACATACCGCCAAAGCAATTGGAAACGTTGCTCCAGAGTAAACCTAGGCTGGCTGAATTGGCCGCACGTGTGAATCACTTGCCGTTGACCAATGAACACTCGGCGCTTATTGATGCACAATTGTTGGCGGCGGTGAGGCGTGCGGTTGAGCAGGATGATGATTTGCGCAAACTGTTGCAGACAACCGCCGAAACGCTTAAGTGAGAGAAGTGGAGTTGGTGTAAGAGCTTCAAGTCGGAGCTATTGAATATGAATTAGGATTAGTAAACAGCTTGATGAGTTAGATAATTTTCGAAAATCATAATGAATAAATAAATATATATTTTTTCAATAACTGAGTGATAGTTTTCATTAAAAATAATTTTGATTATTTACCATTTGAATTAAAAAAGAAAAATCTATATTGATCAGATAACTAATTGATAGTTTTTTTTTCATATTTCAGCGGTGATTTTTAATTACTGAATTTAATTATTATTTTTATTTTATGATCGCTTGAGATTAATTTCGATTCTTTCATCATTTAAAATTTTGCATAATTTTTTATTTTTTGATATTTTTTCAATATTAATTTTTTTTGTAGATCATTGATTTCTTTTGGTTTTTTAAATTTTTTTATACAATTTTCGAGTAATTTAAAAATTTTTTTTTGGTTTTTTTAAGTTTTCATTGTTTTTTGCAATTTTCGATTATTATTTTTGGTTTCCTGATTCCTTTGTAATATAGATTTTTCATGTTTTATAGCAATTGTCGATATTTATTGATATTAAGTTTTTTTAAATACATATGTACATATAATATTTTTTCATTACTTGTTTCTTTGATATTCTCTGAAATTTATTTTTTCAAAATCATAGATTTTTCATGATTAATTGTGTTTTTTTTTTTCAAATTTTAAAGTCTGGTGGATTATTTTGATTTCCAAGTTGTTTAGAAATTTGAAATTTTTCATGTTTTTTTGACAAATTTTTATTTTTTCTGATTACTTTTTGTAATTTAGATTTTTCTTCGCAATTTTCGATTCTGATAGAGATAAAAAATATACATTTAATGGATACGCCAAAATTTTTCGATCCATTTGAAAATCATTAAATCTATAATAATCGTCAGAATCAGAAAAAATCAAAAAAAAAAAAAATACAAATTATTTTTATGATTAGTTATGATAATTAAATAATTAATAATGGCAAATAATCATTTTTAATTTTCAGTTTTAATTATAATGATTAATAACCACTTGGCGATATATGAAAAATTCATGATTTATTCTTAAAAAAATGCATAAATAATTTTGTAGTTAAAATGATTATAAAGTTCTTCGACAAGTCAATCAAAATAAATATTTTGTTTGATTTATTTTAATTATTCCCTTGATAAAGCAAATAATCAGTTTTAAGTAGTAATAAGAAATTAAATAAATCGAAGAGGAAATTACTATACTATATTTTTGAAAAATATATCTTTTGTTTTGTTTTTTCTATATAATTTTATTATAATTAACATAGAATCCTATACATTTGCAAGCATGTACCTCGTCGTCCTGTAACGCTGTGCATTTAGTCTTTAAGATAAATGAGTTCAACTTTTAAAGCACTCACACAAACGCACACAGTGCATACAATGCAGAACGCGCTTGCTTGTTACAAACATAACAAACTAAAAAAGTATTTATGTATACACTTAAGCGCGCTCATCCACATACTACACACCGGCTAACTTAAAAATTTAATAACTAAAATTACATTTGCTTTTGTTAATTTCGATGCACGAATTACAACAGCTACAATCGCTAGAAACTCAGTTGTGATATTTGTATGTATGTACGTATAAGTATTCAAATTAAATTTAATTTTTTTTTACATTAGAAAACTGGAAGGAAAGCATAGTTGAGGTTAATAACACTGTTTGAGTTGTAAAAACGTTATAAATGCAGCAGCGTCGGTAACAAATAATTAAAATGTATCCTTTTGATTGCTTTACATTTTAACGTTTGCATACACTCTTTGAAGCAAATGCTAATAAAATTGTTCTCATACTAAACATAAGTTTAAATAAAAATTGATTTACTACATGTTGGTTTACAGGAACTGCAGCAGAGTGTTGCAAAACTGCTTTTTTATGTAATATCAGTTGAATTTTTAATAGCTGTTTCTTAAGTTACTCATGACTTCGAGACGCCAACAAGCGCAGGTCGTATACAACGTTCATGCAATTTGTAGCCCAATTTGGTGACCACAACAACGGTACTGGGTTCCACATTAGGATCATCCTACAAAAAAAAATTAAATTCGATTATTTTAAAGTTTCTATTTTTTAACGTTAGCTAACTCCATTTTTACTTTGTAAATTTTGTGGTCATTGAAAAAACCGAAAATACACAGTTCAACTCGCAATGACTTCGTATTAATCAGATTTCTTAATAAAATTCGATTTTTTGGCAAAGAAAAAAATATCACAAACTCACCTTTTCGAATAGCGCCTCATGCAAATTTGGATTAAATTTCTCGTTCAGTGGATTGATTGGTTCAAGGCCATGACGCTTAAATACCTGCAGCAGTGAGGCTTTGGTCATCGTCAGCCCTTCGTACAAGTTTTTTAAATGTGGATTATTATCGCTGATCTATAAATGATGTTATATAAAATAAAATTATATTTAATGTTATACAAGCAACAAAAATGTTTGCACGCCCTTAATGCTCGAGATTTTCTCTTATTTAGGCTAAATTTGCGAACTATTGTTGTTGCTTTATTAAAATTTTAATTAGGAGACTACTATGCAATAACAAATGTTGTAACTGGTATTCATACCTGATCTTTCGGCACTGCCTCGGTGGCATGCCCCAATGTGTCGGCCACTTCGAGCAGATCTTTGCAAAAGCTCTGTATGCCAAAAATTTTTGCATCTGCTATCTGTTTGGTAAGACGTGTACGCAAATTTTCGCTATCCGCCAATGAACGTTTGTACTTGTCGACTAAGTCGTCATTCTTTTCCTTTAATTCTTTCACCTCCTTGGATAGCGCCTCAATTTCGAGTGTGAGCTTCTTTGTTGCCTCTGCAACAGCATTTTCCAATTGGCCACCACTCTCCGAATCTGATGTTTGGGGTTTTTGCGCTGAATTTTCGGAACTATAGTAACGCAAGCCTGAGCTATTGGGAAGACAAGATAGCAAGAGATTAGTACAAAGAGGCACTTGCGTACGCTCTATGAAGAATATAGAAGTTTTAGACGCATTATTGCTGCTTCATTGCGTCACAACATGATTATCACATTAACTTCGCCCATTGTTGCTGGACCGGCGATAGCGTGATGCTTACCTTGTCGCCGTCACGTTTTGGTTCTTCCATAGAGTCACACAACGACTTGTGCGAGTCAACAGCGAAATGTTTTTAGTTGACATTTTATTTGACTGGATTTGAAATTCTACCGACCGATATTTTAATTTGTTTCCCGTGCGTTTTATTAAACACTACAAAATTTTCTAATTTTCACAGAATATTTCTTGTGCAATCCGAATATGAATTTGAGCGAGAAACTTTGACAGCTTTAGCTGTCAATGGCACATTTGTTTTTTTACTGAGTTCGGCGACACCTATCGGTTAAGGGTAATAACGTCCTAGCTCTCCAACTGTTAAAAAACGTTAAATAATGACAAATTAAATTTATAATTAAATCAAATTAATCAATATAAAAAATGTAAAATAAAATTAATTTTTCATTTCCGAATATTAAAATAAATTCAATTAAAATGAAATATATGCCATTAAAACCAACATACAAAATATTTTATATTTTCGTTTTATGTTGCGTGTTTATAACAAATAAATAAACTACAAGACAGAAATTAAAAAAAAAATAATAATCAAAAATTAAATAAAAATATATACAAAATTTTAATGGAATCGACTAAAATTGAAGAAAACTTGTTCACCATAATGAGTATTTTCTATAAAATTGATGTTAACAAAAACAAATTTTTTAATTTAATTTTTAATTTTACATAATTAATTAAATTTTAAAAAAAATATTGAAGTTATAAGTAATTTAATTTAGAGTAGTTAAATCAAGTTTTATTTAATTCAATCAATCTAATTCGATTTCAATACCAAAATTTTAAAAATTACATTAAATTCAATGCGTATAGAATAAATACAAATAAAAATAAAATAATTATTGATTTCCAAATAAAATATGTTTATAAAATAAGTCAATTTTATTATTTTATTTAACAAACAAAAATATAAAGGACAAAAATTACCATAAGAACGTTTTTTTTAATATGTAAAAAAAAATAAAAAATAAAAGGAAATGGAAAAAAAAAATTTATGAGAGAGAAATTTTTAAAAAAAGTTAATGATAAATAAAATAAAAATAATATTTTTATAATTTTATTGAGCTCAAGGCCAGTTTATGGAAGATTTGTTTGTGAAAAAACTGGCCTTGAGCTCAATAAAATTATAAAAATATTAACATTTACTAGGCCAACAGAAAAATGAACAAGCATTGTAAAATAAAAATATATAAAATATTTTAATAAAATCAACTAAAATTAAAAAAAGCTTGTTCACGATAATGAGTATTTTCTATAAAATTGATGTTAACAAAACGAATTTTTTAATTTAATTTTTAATTTTACATAATTAATTAAATCAAAAAAAAAATATTGAAGTTATAAGTAATTTAATTTACATAGAGTAGTTAAATCAAGTTTTATTTAATTCAATTAATCTATTTCGATTCCAATACCTAAATGTTTAAAAATTACATTAAATTCAATGCGTATAGAATAAATAAAATTAAAATAATTATTGATTTCCAAATAAAATATGTTTATAAAATATAGTAAAATTAATTTTTTTATTTAAAAAACCAAAAATATAAAGGAAAAAAATTACCATAAGAACGTTTTTTTTAATATGTAAAAAAAAAAAAGAAAAGGAACTAGAAAATTTTTTTTTGAAATTTATAACAATTATTTACTCCCATTGAAATATAAAAAAAATAAACAAAAATAACGTTTTTTAAAGAGATTTAAGAAAAATGAAATAAAGGAAATATCAAAAAGGTTTTAATGAAATTGATAAAATTCCAAAAAAAAAATTTTTTTTTTACCACAATTGAAATTTAAAAAAATACCAATTTAAACCCTTAAAAGTATATTCTTTAAAATTTTTAAATTTTATTATTATAATTATCTATGTACATATATGTATACATAAATACATTAAATTAAAAAAAAAATGGAAGTTGTATGTATTTTAATTTAGATTAATTAAATTAAATTTGATTTAATGAGATTCGATTTCAGTACCTTAGAGACACAAACACTATATTAAATTATATTCGTATCAAATACATGAAATTAAAATTCAGGAGATTCTTACCCTGTCGGAAACTTCAAAAAAGGAAAAATTAAATAATATTTGATTAAAAAAAAGTAATTTTAAACTTGCATTTGTTACGTTTTAAACAAGAATACAATGAATTAAATTACAATGAGAAACACTTTTTTTAAGATTTAAGAAAAAAAGTCTATAACATAGGAAAAAAAGTTCAATAAAAATTCAATTCAATTCATACCATTTTTTTTAACTCTAATTTAAATTCAAAAACATATCAATTTTAACATTAAATAGTATTTTCTTTAAAATTGTTGGTAACAAAAACCTCATTTTTTAAATTTATTTTTAATAAGCATAAGTTTACAGTTTTAAGTAAACGTTGTAGAAAACTTGTGTCTCCACTACAGTACAAGTGTCTGCTTTTTATTTATAATTACTGGTGTGCAAACATTTTTATTATTTAAAAATGTACTTATTATATTTACAAACAAACATTCATAGACACCGTAAGTTTCCCGAAACAAGTGTTCAATAAAATAATTACTTAATTATAAAAGTTAAACAAAACTGTTGCGCCTTTAGAATTAATTGTTTCTATTAACTAAATACATTTTTGTTGAACAAAGCGGAACTACAACTTATTTGAATAAGTTTAATACTCGTAAGTATGCAGACACGACTTAGAATAATTATATTTGATACGCATACAGCTACAAACACACAAACATACAAACATACATTCATACATTCATAACTACATAATATGCTAAGGCTACATAAATATTTAATACTTGTGTAATAAATTTTACTTTCATTGCAATTAAAAATGCTGTTTCATGCACTACACAACTTGCCGCAGGTCGTTGCCACTCGCCTTGAATTCATATCGCACGATAAATACTTACGCGTTTCAGAAAATCTACGTCCATTCAATGTACGAGTGCACAGGTTGTCACTTTCAAGTGAATGGCTGGAATTTGATGTGTGAAGTGCCTGCGACTGTATCGTCAGCGTCTGTCACAAAATTTATCTAAGAAAATCGTATCAGACTCAGTCAATACGAGCTCTTTAAAATCATAAATATCTTAAGGCATATTGACGTCTTGAAGTGCAAAATATATCGATTTAAAGTAGTTTGGCATTAAACTTTAATGATTGAAATGCGCTTGCCAAATGAACAGTGAAGCCCATCTTAACCCATTGCTAAAAACAATTAACATATCGCATTAGAAAAAGAACCTACAACCAAAGGAATTTAATTTTATTCAAAAGGTTGGCAACGTCAAAGCAAATTTCTACTTCAATTTTGATGATCACAACAATATCGCCATTCTTTAAAAAAATCTAGCTTTTGCAATGTTCATTTTTAACTATAGAGCGAATCGTGCTGCCAGACTAAATCTCGTCCCAGTAGACCTTCACGAAAAACTACACATAAGAAACAGTCAGACTAAAGTTTAGTCACTAAACGTTCTCACAAAAATTAAGGGTCACAAGATTTAGTCACTTCAAAAATCTAGACATTCGTGACTACCTCCAAAGCAGCGTCATAACTTGTAAATACATACATCACACGAATGAAATGTCTTCAATGACACAAATGTCTTCAAAGTCAATTAAGTGGCAGATGAGTTTGCTCGGATGACTTTCCTTTGGCTTAAAACCGATTTCGTCGTCCTAGCAAACAAAATGTGTATTAGAGAACCCACATGTGAGAAAGTACGTCAAAGATGGGCGAGACGCGACGAACATAGGTACTATATTCTCATTTATCTTGAATCTGTAAATAAAGAAGGTTCCTGGTACCAACATTGTCCACCGCCATACAGTAATACACGCCAGCAGATGAGGTTTCTAGCAAGCAATTCCAACTGAAGCTACTGAGATCAAGAGGAAATTGAAAGCGTTAAAAATTGTCTCTGTCACACCCTGCTCGTTGTAAAAAAAACATCCCCATTCATGTCAATTATATCCAGCCATTGGAAAATATTCAAAGGGGTCCTTTACAACCAACACTCGGAATATGGCGTCTTAATAAATCAAGTAGAACTGATAGATTAATGAATGAAATGCATCGATGGACTAAGTTAATTTTTGTTTTAAATCTCAAAATGCCTTAGTATTGCTAATAGACTACTTACCATGGCTGAGATTAATTATGTCCGGAGGAAGATAAGATAGCTGCATAATAAATTCTTCTGTCTCTGAAAAGTGTTTTTGAGTGCTTTGAAAGAAAATTACTAAGAAGCGAACCTTGGAGTTCTTTAACAGCCGAAAATCAAAGGAAAAATAGTACTATGGATGCTCTGTAATGCTGTTTTTACTCGTGTTTAAAAAAAACTTAAAAAAAATATATACAAATTGCTTGGCAAAACAGTACAAATTATAGCTGTTAATCAGAGAGAAGGTGTTGTCGTCAGCGCAGTGTTAAATCCTTCACAACTGCCAATACATACTTACATAAGTATGTATGTATTTAAAAAAAAATGTATACACTTTTTGATTTGTTGAAAAATATAAAGTATGAAAGGAAATTTACCCTATAATTATATGTTAATTGAATATAGAGCCTTGGCTGGCGGCGAAGTGATCATCTACATATTTTTACATAATAAATACACTTGAGTGTGGTTACTTAGAAATATGCGTAGTATATTTACACATGTATGTATTTTATGTAGATCAGCTCAAAAATAAAGCGCAAAAAAAGTAATTTAGTATTGTTTTCAGTATTATTGCCAGAAGAACCTTTCCAATTCATTCAATATTAGTTGCGATCCCGTACGAGCTCGAACTTACAATTTGTTTGCCAAAATAGAATTCTCCTTTGTCAGAAGTTATTGCTTTTCTTCTAACACCTCGCAATTATTCGGAAAATTTCATCGTTGCTCGAAATGGGCAGCAGCTATTTGCCATTGTTTAGGCGTACTCGGTACCCTTGCCTTGTCACTTTGACTTGGCTGATTCAAAAAATGTTCATTTCGTCGTTTTCCCTTTCAGAAAAACAGTTATAACACTCAAAAAAACTATCGGCTGTAGACATACATATCATTCGGGTGTGGTATAATCCAGCGTTGCTTTCGCTTTCTCAGTTGGTCGCTTTGTTTCTCTCTCATCCTTGGTGCCATTTATACTCACGATTGAGCGAAACAAAGGTTGCGACCATCGCTATACCGCTATTTCTCTCTATGTGATTTTGACAGAATCAGCTGTTTTTGCTGCGTCACACTGGTGTAACTGGTTTTTTCTATAGGGTAAACGCATCCATTTCTGGACACTCAACATTTTGCTGTTAACCAAACCGTGAATAATTCTGTTGTTTGTATGAGTTTAAATATTTTTTAATAAGCGTTTACGTAATTGTCATGATGTAGTTATAACCCTGAAAAAAGAACAGATGCCCGGATACTTAGATGGTGGTGCATTTACCCTACATTAAATTTCATTCGCATTTTTTTTTTCGGTTTGTTATCTCTCTCTCTCCTTGCTCAACCAGTGTGACGTCACGCAAAGGCAAATCCTCTCTGATGGGCGCAATCTTGTTATCCATCATTTTTGCTGTCGGATGATCTTAACTGGCGCTTTTAGTTCCGATTATGCGCTTAATTGGAGGATGGTGCAAACGTACCTTAGTGTTATTGCTGCACACTCCGTGACAAGGGCAACTCATCGGTGCATCTCGAGACCAACACTGTTTCGGGTAGTAAATGGTGGTTTCCTAAATACACCCAAGTATTCACTTTCCCTATATTGAAATGTTTAAGGGTGTCAGTGCCTCACCTAACCTAATCCAGCTAATAAAACCCAACTTGAAAAAATGTTCACTTATGGCAACGCTGACTGGCTCCATGCAACGCTAATTCGGTGGGATGTCGACTATGTAACAACAAAGCGTCGATGACCACCTTCTACAAAGCAAAAGCAACAAGGTAGTATGCAACTACATCCATACTTGTGTATATATTAAAGTATTGTACATTTGAGTACATACAAGGAGTTAAATGTGAATACTTACATACATACATACATTATTTAGAATCACCTGGTGTTGCGGCATATTATTTACTAAATCTTTACATATGTACATAGCTGTATACAATAACAATAACAACAATAGGCATTCATATGATCAGCAGGAGGCTGGTTGCTTCGCACAAATTCAAGATCAATGGTGGGTCAGACAAAAAACTCACTCAGTTTAACTCAAATGGAAGGTGTTGGTTGGTTTTTTGTTGGTGGCGATGGCGATGGCGGTCTGTGGAGGTGGCAGCGGCGCCACTGAAAATGCTGCTGACATTGCTATGCTGCTGCAGCTATTGTTGTTGTTGTTTTTAATTTTTTTTTATTTTTATTAGTGATTTTTTTATGATTGTCTGTTGTTGTTGTTGTTGTTATTGCTCTATCTGTTTGCTGCCGTTCATTGTTATTGTGCTCATTGCTAATGTCAGTAAACGTAGATACATATATTGTTATAAGCAATGTTGTTGTTGTTGTTGTTGCTACACATTTTTTTTTCCAACTACTGCCGCGGCCATTGCTGTTGCCATTCGCCGTTTGCTGTCGATCGTTACGTCCAAAAGCGTGAACAAGATCACTTCTCACGTAGAAAGAAAAAAACAACAACAACAAACGTATACAGTAAATTGAGAAAATGTAAATATATTTGTGTTTTTTTTTTAACTGAATTCAGAATTTTCACAAATACTTAAACAAGCGTTTGCACATACATACATACATACATACATACATACATACAAACAGAAGCATTCTATATACATACATACATATGTATGATAAATATTTAGCGAACTCAACGCGGCATTTTGTTGCTGGCGCGTATCGAGCGTTGTCTTTGTTGTTGTTGTTGTTTCGGTTGCTGCTGCCATTGTTGTTGTTTTGTATTCGAGCTGCTGCTACGAAATTCTACAATTTTGGTATTAAACTAAACAGATTTATGCAGTAAACGCATCAGTACAATATCGACTTTAACAACGTTCAGTTGCGAAATCTCGAGTGTGCGATTTTTGTTTTTTTTTTTGTATAAATACAGAATTCAAAATTTGCAAAGAAACATTATTTATGTACATACATACATACATAACCATAATTGTTGTTTTTGTGTTGAAACTAATAGGCTTCCTGCGAAGAAAAATACATCTCCTTCACAACCAAAAGTTGAAGAAACCTCTTTTAAAAAAAAAAATTCTACAGAAAAAATATTTCATTAAACACGCGATTAAAACAACGTTTGAGTACAAGTGCACTTAAGCGCGTAAGCGAGTGTGGAATAAAGTTTTGTCGCGCGTGTAGTTTGTACGCCGCGAAATAGAATAAAAGTAAAAGTGAATTTGTGGCGAATTTTTTAACAAAAAAAAAAATTGTTTCTCCTTTAAAAGCAAATTTTTTTTTTGAACTCAAAAATTTTTAGTGTTTTAATAAATTAAAAAAAAAAATTTTTCATTAACAAACTTAACCAATCGCTTACACTTCAATCACCACCATTTATCAACAAATATCAACAAATTATTCAAACGAAATGAAGCAAGAAGATCTCATTATGGCGCGTGCTCTGGTTGCCGAACAGGCAGCAGCAGCGGCCGCCGCCGCAGCCGAATCATCAGCAACATTAGCTATGTTGGGCGCATCGGCACTGCATCAACAACCCTCACCGGGCGCTTCGCCCGCACCCTTGCGGCGTACACGTGTGGCCGATTTGATTGAGAAACGCAATCAATTCAGGTGAGTTGCGATGAAGTGACGTAGAAGAAGACTACTTTCGGGAATTTTAATTTGAAAAATATTTATTAAATTTATTTTTTTTGCATCTTTAAAGGTGTAATATTCAATGCAATACTCGTACATAGCTTAGCGTTTGGCCGAGCTTCTCCTACCATTTGTGGTGTGCGTCTTTTATGTTATACCACGAATGGAGAGACCTACAGTTTTATGCCGATTCCGAATAGGCATGCTATTCCGAGTCAAAAAAAAATTTAATATTTAATAATTTTTTTTTTTTAAGATAAATCGATTTGTAAAAATAGGTTTTTAAAAAAAATACTCAATTTTTGTACATACTTTGATTGTTTTTTACGAAAAATGCTTATTCGACGTATTAGTGAAAGTATACTATGAAGAATTGATTCAAATAAAAATCGCTTTAAGAAAATAAGTAAAACAAAATAACCAAAAGGCTGACTTTAAATTATATAGTAAATACTGATAAAAATTATTTATATACATATGTATTTTCAGTCCTCTTTAATATTTCATTGCAGTAATAATATTACAAAACAATGAGAACAAGACACATAACGACAAATGTTTGGTCTCAAAACTAAAATACAAAACAAATTATCTCACATCAAAAAAGTAAACATAACTATAGATAATTATTACAAACGTTCAGTATATCTTAAAACTGAAAAACACAATTAGTTTTTCTTTAAACTTACACATTTTTTCATTTATCGATAATATTTTCACTTCCCTAACACTACGAACAGCAGATGTGTTTTATGAGAAGCTTTTTCATGGTATGCCCGCTATTAGAAAAAAAAACTTTCTATGATCGAGATTTTATACAAGCCCTGGCTGAGGTTCGAACCTCGAACTCTGCGGCTTATCGGGTTATGGCACGCACTGCGCGACCACAGCGAACACACATTTTATTTTTTAGAATTATTAAATGTAGTAAGAAACACTGAATCGCTACGAAAAACTTAAGACAAGTTCAAGTTCCGATGGAAGAACTGTGACTTTGTCGGTGCAACGACTCAATATAATGTCGGGGTCACCTTTTCCGGACCTACTCTATAAAATAAGCTTATTTACAACTCAAGGTAACAGTAAGAGTATGGCACGAATTGTGAAGTTAAAGACATGGACGGTCTTTGGTCTAAGCGGGATGTCAATATTTCTTTAAATACTCAATCATCTACCGTGCGAAATTTCATCATCGTCCAAATATTTCTTTGGTGTATGCACTTGACCGCTTTAGGTCTCCTATTGAATCATCCGAAGAAATGGTTACAGTCGCTTTTGCTATCCGTGCTTGGTATGAGCTCAGGTTCGGTTCATCGTATGGGCTCTAGAGGCTTGTGAGAGAGAATCTTGGCTGCTAGTGATAATTTCCCGAGTCGTTGTTAGCTTCTTGGTTAGGTGTATATTTTAAACCGCATCGAAGTCGATTAACTTAACTCCGTTGCCGGAGGTTTCGTTGTGGAGGTCGAATTTTTTAACTGTGCACATACAAATACTTTCCTCGCCAACTCGGTATTAAAATCGCACAAAAGACCTTGTCTATTAGATTATTAGTATTGACGTGCCTCTCTATAGCCTATGCTCTGTGTTGTTTCGAATTAAAGTATGAATTTCTTCAATTTTATCGACAATTGGAATACAACAAAAAAAAAATGAATGTGTCCAATTTCTTCTTAAATTTGTTTACGTGTTGTGTATGTGTGTATGTGTATGTGTGTGTGTAAATGCACTCTTTTCCATTGTTTGCTTCCAAAACGAATTTATTCACGTGCCGTAGTTGCGAAAATTTCGTATAATTTAATGTATTTTTATACATTTTAGATTTATTTTTAAAAACCTGGTAATATTCAGAAATATATACATATGTACATACACACAAACACTCGTTTATGGATAAATATGTAAATGCATAACTAAGCATTACTTACTTCACTTACGACATCCGGTGTATTTTTGGAAATCCGTAAACAAAAACAAAATTTAAATATGCCATTTATATTACTTGTTCCAGTTTTTCAATTTTATTTACTACATATTCAGAGCCGATCCTTAGTGCTTGACTGTGTGGAAGACTAAGCTTCTCAACAGCGCCTAATAGTAGTGATGATCCTCTGAATACCAGGGAAACTGAACGATTTGCTAAAATAGGCAAAGTCAACAACAAGAAAAGACAGTTGTTTTTTTTTTTTTCAAGGGATCAGCAAAACTTATTTTTATATGGCAAAAAGTCGCAACACCTTTGCCAAAAAAAACTCTTAAAAATTAACCGTAATTCCTAGTCCCTTGAAACTTTCACATTGGTAACTATAAAAATTTAATGGGCTACGAAACTGCATTCCCCAATAAGTTCTTAAACTTCTCAGAAAAAGGTTCAATATCTATATACAATTTTTTTGCATTTGTTTTAGTTTTCTTTAAAGTTTATGTTAGAGATTGAACTGAATTTTATTTTAAAAAAATTTTAAAATGAATATACGCACATACATATGTATGTAAGTGCCAAACTAAGTCATTTTAAAAAAATTTAAAAAGCTGCATATTTTGTTTTTACTTTTATAAGCAAAAGTTGCAAAAATATTTTACCGACTACTTTAAATTTTACTGCAAATATTTTCTAAACGAAATACAAAATTTTACAATTCAAATTAAAATAAAAAAATTAAATTAATTTTTTTGTTTGCTGTTACCTGTTTGATGTTGCTTTGAGTTCCTTAAAAAAAAACAAAAGAAAATAATAACGTGCTTGTGAAAAACTAAAAAAGCAGATGTAAAAAATAATGTTGAACAGTGTGATACAGGATCAATTTTATGATTTTCAGTAAAATTATTAAGTAGAAAAATGTGTAACTAATATAATAAAAAAAATTTGAATTGAATCCTTCGAGCCGGATTTGAACCAGCGACCTATGGATATCTGTGCTTCACTTCAAAGTGAATACGAATTTGTAACCTCTACAGTCCACCGCTCTACCAACTGAGCTATCGAAGGCTTACTAACCTCTCCGAGAAATTACTCACTTCAGCGCCAACAAATTGCATTGATTAATAGCTAGCAATGTTGTGCTACAACAAATGCTAAATATAGTAGCAGTGGTGGCTTACTTTTCCGCTTTAAGGTTGTGTGTAGCTATGTATATAACTGCGGCGATTAATGTTTGTTTTATTGCTGCAAGCATAATAATTGCAATTGTTACTTATTAAACGCTTGCAAAATATTGTGAGAAAACTATTTTGGTCGAATAACAAAGCAATTTATTTTGCTTCCTAGCATCTTACTATTACCCGTTAGATGTCACACCACTACACCCGCAAAAGGTCTGGTAGCACTGGCGGTAATTTCGTAAGCACATTCTCAACACTCACCATGGCGGTTCTCACCACATGCAACATGTTCAAAGTTCGATTCGGACAATACGATGTACAGCTGATTTTGACAGCAGTTGACATTTATTGTTGCTTTTTTATTCGTGTTTTGTGACAAATGTTGATAAAAACTTTCATTTATTGCGCGTAGACTCTCTTAATATTTGTGTGAAAAAATTAAGTTTTGATATCACAATGCAGTGCAAGAAAAAGTGAGGTCACATAAAATTTAAAAAATTACGAAATAAAGTTTTTGAGCGAATTTAGCCACTGAAGATCCGCTTCACTTGGAGATGTGAACTGCACCTGCAAAGCAAAGAGAAAACAAGCTTTTGTGCGAAATTTGCTTAAGGCAATTTAATATACATATGTACCTATGTACATACATTTATGCATGTACTAATTAAAAGCGAACTGCAAGTTAAAACATAGAGTGCATTAAACTTCAAGACGCTCTACAACGAAGTATCGTTCAATATATTACCGTATCAAACATACAGAAGTTTTATCTAAGAGCGCTGCTCTATATCAACAGCCAGCGGCATACATTTTTATTTTATTTGCCAGTCATTTGCTTATGCACGCAAAAACAAAATTCGCTTGGTTCGCGTAACTAAGGAAAACAAAACATTTGCTTTCGTACAATTCAAAACAAAGCCTAAAAGGAACAAAAAAAAATACCGAAAAAAAATGCCGAAGACTACGCCTCCTAGTGTGAATGGTTTGCATAGTAGTTCGCCCGCCTTAGAATGCATACCTTCCGCCACGAATGCAGCCGCTGCAGCCTTCAAAGAGCATCAACAACAGCAACAGTTTCTAGGTATAAATCGGAGCAATGCCGGTGATGGCAGTAACGCCTCCTCCGCGCCCAACGTCGAGGCGATGCGTGAATGGTGGTAAGTTAATTTGTCGTAAATGTTTGTTTTAGTTATACGGATGGTTTGGAAAAATGTGTACATATACAGCGGGTAGAGCAACATTTTGCACCTGTGTCTCGCATCAATCTATTTATTATTGTTCACATTGTTCACACAAAAGATGTGACAATAAGATTGAACAAGATAGTGCTTATTGTAATTAGAAAAATGTTGAACTACCATCCAAAGGCTATAAAAAATTTTAGTTCACGTTTTTATTAAAAAATGCACTATAGGAAATTACACAAATTATTTTCCAATTACTTAATAAAATATTTGGGTGGGATTCGATATAGCGCCGCATAAGTTTGGTTTACTGTGGCTAAACCCGTAAACCAAATTGAAAAATTCCAATGCACATAGATGAACAACAAAATAAACTTTTGTTTAACTATCTTCTTACAAAAATACGTCCACAAATTTTAACAGAATTTAACTTAAAAATGCTATTTTTTTTGCATTTTTCACATATATGGTGTTGGAATTTCATTCACTGCAGTTAATATCGAGCCACTAATGCATTCATTTTGGCACACACATATTACTAACACATTGTGCTATCAGCTTTTACTGTTTTTAGAAACTAAAACTATTTAAATACTTTGCATTTCTTAAATAAATAGTTGCATTTTTAAGCCCCGCACAAAAGACTAAAATTCTTGCCAAATGCATCTGTCAAACTACTGAAAACAACGAGTGAAGGAGAAACAAAACGGAAATTAATATAACCCAGTAAGCTAAAAGTACGCGGAAAGTAGTTGTGAGATACGTTTCAAAAGTATATACACCACAATTAAGGTCTGTGGGATTTTTCAAAAATAAATATTTCGTGATATATTGAAAATTTTGTAATTAAAAATAGCGCGATTTTTAAATATATATTTCGCTATATATTGAAAATTTGTAATTAAAAATCGCGCGATTTTTCATTACAAATTTTCGCCTGCGGCGCTTTTCACTAATAAATATATATTTCGCTAAATATTGTTAATTTGTAATTAAAAATCGCGCGATTTTTTATTACAAATTTTCGCCTGCGGCGCTTCTCACTAATAAATATATATTTCGTAATATATTAAAAATTTGTTATTCAAATTCGCGCATTTTAACATATGTAATGAACTCACATTTTGTCTGGAGTTTAATAAAAAATGTTTACTGGGTAACTTTGTCTCCCTTTTGTATGGAAAAAGTTGGATTTTTGCCCATTTTCAAAGGCTTCCCTAGGGCCTCACCGAGGGTCTAGAGGAACCAGAGGAGGCTCATGGAAAAGTTTATTCTTTCCCCTTTCTAACGGTGTGCTGGGGGGGTGCCACGCCCCCTCCTTCACCGCCCACCACCCCCTTTTTTTGCGGCACTATACCGAATATTAACCAAATATTTACCTACATATGTACATATGTGTACGTTTTTTTTACTTAAAAGCTTATATTAAAAATAAAAAAAATGTTTTCTCCTTAATTTTATGGTGAGCATCTTGAATTTGATAAGCAAATATTTTTATAGTAAAAATGCACTCGATGCATTGCCACTGGCTGCCGAGTTGCGACGCATAAAGAAAGAAAAAATCGTTGCCACCACTGTCGGGTAACATCGCGCTATACTAAGCAGTATCGTAGGTAGATTACCCTCGTATTTGTCTGTTCTAATAATGAGCATGCGAGTAACACGTTAAAAGATAAACATGACGCGCCATATGTATTTTAGCACTGATAACGAAACAATATCAATCTAAAATGTAAACAAGATTTGGTCGTACATATCAGCACAATTTAATTGAACCCAATTTTTAATGCATACATATATGTATGTACATACATATGTATATAATAAATCTTGTATAGATGAAATTTTTGTAAGCAGCAGCTTTCGAGAAAGATAAGAAAAAAAAATGTATATACAGACATATGTACATATGAATGTACGTATGTATGTACATACATACATGTGCTCATATTCGATTTAGCTCGCACGAGAACTTCGGAAGCAGTTTTTCTACATACATACATATGTACATACATATTTCTGTGGCTTTACGGTATAACCGGAAAAGTCACTGACAGCTGTTTTCGAGAAAAAGCGCCCTAAACTTTTGAAGCTGTTTGAAAAATGTAGTTACTCGTTTTGGAAACGTCGAGAATTCAGCAAATATTGAATATAAAAGTACCTACTTACATACATATATACATACATTGTTTGGAATGATTAACACACACAGATGTCAATTTTTACATTAATTCGATTTAAAAAAAAAATTGTGACTGTCGGTTATGCTGGGAAGCCACAGATGTATGTTTGTATTGGTATATGTATTTCTGAACGCAGCAAAGCAAGAAAAATTGAATCCCATTGTTGGAGTTAATTTTAGAAAATTCCTAGCAACTTCCCAAAGATAAATACTACATACAATATTTTATTTTGAGAAGATAAAGAAAAACGATCTTTAAGAACTGTAAAATTAGAGAAATAAAAAAAATTAAAGACATAAAAAAAATTAAAGACATAAAAAAAAAATTTAAGAAATACAAAAAAATTTAAATTTGAAATTATTTTGTTCAAAGGAAAAGCGTACTAAAAATACGCAAAAAAAGTTTTCTACAAAATAAAATAGTAAAAAATCAATGTGAGCTTTCAGCCATTTCAAACGAACAGGTTATTGCACTAAAATTTGGTACATATTCAAAAATGTTGTTAAAAATTAATATTTTTTTTTTAATTGGGCAAAGTTTTTATATAATTTTACTAAAAAAAAGTTGTCAAAATTATTTTCACCTCAGTGTGAAGATCACGTTTCAAAAACTTTCCAATTTTAAACTAAAACTATAAAGCGGGCCCTATACGATCAATATTTGAAAATCTCTTACCTCTGTTTTTTTTTTTATCAAAATGCTAGTCTTATGTTTGAAGCTATTCTAAACGATTAATATAACCTATAAGGAAGTATTAATCAATATTGATTGTCTGAAGGCAGCTTAAGAAATTTCGTACAAGAAATATTTAGCGAACATTTATAAAAAGAAAAATGTTAGCATTTACTTCATACATACATATGTACATATGTAAGTGCATACATATTTCGCACAGTGTCGCAAACAAAAGCATGGAAATTACTAGCACAGTTGCTGGGTATCAGCGCCACAAGGAAATTATTAATAAAATTACTAATAAACAACTGAAATATGATTTATAATCAAAACAACGATTGCAGTGTACAAGTTTATACTTACACATGTAGATATTTGTGTACTCATTTAATATGTAAATAATAGTAAATCGCTTTTTGCCAAGGAATAATGAAAGCCAAAGCTGCTTATCAGTAAACGAATTTATTTGTATGTACGAATATGTAGAACATTTAAAATTGAAAAGAAAAATAAGTATTAAACAATGAACTGATATTAAATCTTAATTAAAAAGTGTAAACATTTAAACGATTTCTTATTATTTATTTAATATTTTTTATTTATTTAAACGATTGTAGCCCGTCAGCGCAAAAACTCGCCATAACGTCAGCGCTGACGAACGTGATCGCGCGACATTGTCTTTGTGAGCGCAAATAAAACGCGCAAAACTGTGATCACTTGCAATTGTATGTATGTATGTAGATATGTACTTAAAAAACGTAAAAAATACAATAATTTTGCAATCTAAAAAAATTTGACACAAGTGCATGACAAGCAAATGTCTCAAGCGTGTGTGTGTGGGTGTGAAAGCTTATTTTAAAAAACAAAGCGCTGATCATCTACCCGGGGCAGCTATAAAAAAAATTGCAAAAAATTTTGTCACAAAATTATAGAAAGCATCAACAAAGTAAAGTTCAATTGCAAGCGATTATTAAAACAAAAGCGCGCTTGCAAGTAATTCTCGTTTTGATAGCGCGCAAGAAAAATGTTTGTACTTTGTGATTGACAAACGCGTCGTCTCAGCCGATCATTGTCGAGCGGGCGCGCGCGATCATTAATCCTACACAAACGATTACGCCTTTGTATTCACTATCGAACAACGGTTTGCGCAAAATTTTGCTTTCGCCCATAGCTTGCTGACTGCTTGTGCACAACGTTCATCTATTCAATTATTAATAATTATGCGAAAGTTCGCCATGCGCGGCACGTTTTACTGCGCGATCGATACAACCTACAAAACATTCTAAAACGTTTGCAGCTTTTAAATTTGAGCGCGCGCGCGTTACACAACGTCTTAGAAGTGCTAATTTAATATAGTTAGAGTGAACTCTCCACGTTAAATGCCTTGAAGGGGAATAAGTAGTGTTTAGTGTGGTGATCGTGGTAATCTTGGTGATCGTGGCCGCTATTGGCGCGTCGCGGTGCCGTTGAAGCGCAGGCATCACGTTTCATTTGAATTGCATGCGCATCGTTGTAAATAATTTCAAGCGCATTTTTTTTTTGTTTGCTACCACTCTCTGCTAGCTCCGGTAGCGTGATAGCTAGCAGCCATTCAAACGATCGCTAACCGTATAGCACATTACTTAGCATATTCTATGAACCGAAATCCTCTCAACACTTGTCCAATTGACGTATAAACTGTGAATAGCTGCCACCCGTCTCAACCACCCACCGCGCATCCAGCCAGCCGTAAGTGCCAGTCAATTAGAGCGCGCGTCGTTACTCGAGCGTCGCAAGATCGCTGCTTCAGTCAACCCCGAGCGCGGCACCCAATTGCCTTTTTGCCGTACACTTTTTTGATTGACAGCTTATTGTTGTACTGTGCGCACGCTAAGGAGTCGTCGCGCCGTAGACGACACATCACTCAGCGTCTACTACGATCGACGCGCCGCTTTTGTCGCCTTCAATTCCAACACTGCGCCCGGCGGACTGGTTGATTTACATCTCTATTTGTATGCTGTGCGCTCGTAAGTGCAACCACTTAATATTTTTATTTCTTTTTTTCATTTTTCACATAAATAAGCGTACATTTCTATTTCCAAGTGTTTATTTGCACAACAATAATTGAAGTGCTTACCATTTAAGTGTGAAGAAAAAAAAACAGAGGAAATTCATAAAAAAAAATTGAAAAAAGCGTACTTGTTATGAAAGCGCAACTTTTGTTGTATAAGTGCCGCGCTGCGCCGCGTCGCGCTATAAGCATCAATGTTGGCTTAATTAGTGGCATGTGCCTGTCAGCTGAATGGTCGCTTGTTGGTCAAGCGTGTTGCTTTTTGTGTTCGCACTTTCAGCGCCCACTTCACTGTTGCGCATGCGCGCCCGCTACTCGTGAGTTCTTAGCTTAAACCACACGCGACATGCAATTGACTATTAAAAATTTAAATATTTATTTATAGAGCTAAATTGTTTGTTAAGTGTTTAACAACATTTTTGCTTTGACACTTATTCTGATTTATGTAAATTTTTTTAATTTACCGAATGCAAATCAATTTTTACGATTACATGCTCGAGGTGTGAAGGAGAACTTAAAAAATTGTAGTTGGTAAGCAGTCGGGAAAACTTTTAGAGTCGCAACTAAGTATGTAAACTGTGATTTCGAGTTCTGAATACTTTTTTTCTGTTTCTTTTAGACCCCTTTATACATACATACATACATTGTGTAGCTCATGTTATCGATAGTTTTTGCAATTGTTATCGTTTGAGTTATCGTTAATTTTATGTATGCACAAATAATTCTCGTGCTTACTGTTTTTTATCTAGTTATCGTTCTCGATACAAAAAGTTATTGAAATTATATTCGGTTTAGTTATCGTTCTGCTCTGTTATTTGTTATCGATATATTTATCTTTAAAGCTGCTTACAACTATATATTCTTTAGTTTATAGTTCACGCTATAATTGTTGATTTTCGATAACAATTTTTACTTTATCTATAGTTATCGAACTTTGTAGTTATTGTTGTAAGCTAAAATTGTCTACTTTAACATTTAACGTTTCTATTTTTAAAGCTATCAACCTAGTTATCCGCGTAGTTATTCGTTGTCGTCGTAACAATGTATAAATTGTTATCCTCCAATGCTATCGATGTCTCTTCAGGGCTTTATCGTACAATATATATATGTATGTACATATATACTTATCGATACATATAGCTGCTTTTTAATGATCGTTGTTGTTGCGTTTTTTTATTTTTATGCATTTATAGTTATTTTATTTTTTATCGATTGATCGATATTTTATTTTGATCGATTTATCGAGATATTTACTATAGTAATTGCTTATATTGGCGCTCACTACTGTGAAATTTTTCGTTTATTTTAACAGTAATTAATATTTTCGATACATTAAAAATTTATCGTTAAGCTTTTTTTGCCGATGCCTAGTGTTACGTGTATAATTATCGATTTATGTATTCATAGAAATATATATTTTGTTTGAATAATCGAATTTTTAATTGTTGTCGAATTTATGAAAAACATCGTTATAACTATCGGTAACCATTGCATCGTTACAACAATTATTTTTTGTTATAGTTTTCGCTTATTTATTTGATCTACGTACATACATATATACTATATACAAGGTGGCGCAAAAGTAAACTTCCGATATTTGTTGGCTGTAATTTAAAGAAAAAATTAAAAAGTTTGATTCTTCTTGTGGATTATTTTTATTTGGTCTTTTAATTTTTTTTACATCAAGTCGAGAATATGATGTCATGTAAATGGCCGCCGCCACAGTTGATTGTCATTTGAGCCCTTTTTATTGCATTTTCCATCACTTTGGCCAAAACTTCCGGCGATAGGTCCTCACATTCTTGACGGATATTGTCTTTAAGAGCTGCAAGAGTCTGAGGCTTGTTGACATAAACCCGCGACTTCAGAAAGCCCCACAAAAAGAAGTCTGCAGCGGTCAAATCAGGCGATCTCGCTGGCCAGTGCAAATCGCCAAAACGGGAGATTAGGCGCCCGGGAAATGCATCCTTCAGCATATCGGTTGTGGCACGTGCAGTGTGTGCCGTTGCACCGTCCTGTTGAAACCACATGTTTTCCAATCCCAATTCATCAAGTTGCGGCAAAAAGAACTCGTTGATCATTGCTCTGTAGCGCTCACCATTCACAGTAACCGTTTGGCCCGCGACGTCTTCGAAGAAAAAAGGTCCGATGACTCCTCCAGCGAAAACAGCACACCATACAGTGACTTTGAGCGGGCGTAATGGCTCTTCGTGGGTTACACGCGGATTTTCAGTGCCCCAGAAGCGTAAATTTTGCTTATTTACGTACCCGCTAAGATGGAAATGGGCCTCATCACTCATGATTATTTTTGATGAAAAATCATCTTCCTCTTGGTGGTGATTAAGCATGGCTTGAGCGTATGTTAGACACGATTGGCGGTCAGCAGCTAACAGCTCATGCACCGTCTGGACTTTGTACGGAAACATCTTTAAATCTTGTACCAAAATTCGCTGTTAAGACCGTCGACTGATACCCATTTGCGTGGCACGTCGTCTGGTCGATGTCGACGGCGCTTCCATGACATCGTCGGCTACAGCAGCAATATTCTCTGCAGAACGGCTACTCCGAGGTCTGCCACGCCTGGCAGCATCTCGTGCTGTGCCAGTCTCTTCGAGGCGAGCGGCTAAACGTCGCAGTGTTTCAGCAGTAGGCGTTGACGGCCAGGAAATCTGCGACGAAATTCACGTTGTGCCAAAGTCACCGACCGATTATTGGTCAAATAAATAGTCAGCAATATTCCGCGTTCTGGAGCAGTGTAGCGTAACATTGTTTATTAACGTGTATTTCGCATGTGTTTACTACACAAATGTCAAAACAGAACTGACATTAGGGGCCAATCGCAAAATTTATAGCATTTTCTGATAGGAGGATTACTTTTGCGCCGCCTTGTATATATGTTATCGTTATTACTATCCTGCAAAGAGGTGTCTAAAGCTAAGGATGCCCTAGGTCGATGTTCCTAGAGTCTTTTACCTTAAGAAATACATGCAACTTGGCCTTCATAAAAACTCAGGAAGTTGTATTAAAAAGCGATGAATACATATGTATGTATGAATATATCAAACTTCCTCCGTACTTGAGGATAATAAACTTCGACTGATCCTCAAGCTTCCTTCGTATCGTTGTACCCGACTAAACCTCAAACAGACATTAGCCGCACGACCCAACAAACCATTGGCCCACATTCGGTTATTGTCACAAGTTCGCAAAAAAAAAAAAAACGGAAATCACGCGAATATGTACTCGGCACTCAACGGTTGAGGTTTCCGACCCACTCGCACATTTTGTTCTCATCCGCACACGTGAGCGAGTGTTTAACCCACACACACACACATGCACGCGCGCGAGCAAACATTCAACTAGCTTGGCATCTATAGATATGTATTACATTAAGCTTTAAGAGCTGCACAAGAGCCATCGATACATATTTGAACTAAGTAAGTGAAGCTTAATTGCCGCGTATCGAATCTGTGCCAGCGTCAATCGAACGCGCAGCGATGACGGTAAAGCGGCGGTGATGTTATTGAGTTACTGTATTAATCGTGCAAGTAACTGGAATTAAACTGGGCAGATTGGCAGCGAATAGCTTGCAAACAGCTATGACAAAACCGCTCACCACATAATACAAAACTTTTGTTTTCCAAACATTTCATATTCAGTCGCTATTCGGACACTAAGCACAGCAGTCGCGGACAGCGTGTAGAAAAAGTAAGTGGACACCAGCCAGCCAGACAAGTAATTGTCGTCAATGACAGACTGAAACGCGACGCTAAGTCAATAGACGCAGAAATCGACGGTGAATCGGTCAGCGAGTGGTTTTTTTTTTTTTGTATTGTTTTTACTCTTGTTTGTTTAACTATGGCGCTCGTCGCGCTAAGTTCGCTACGTTCGCTACGTTTGCAGCTCATCAGCCGCGCAACACACCGCTACAATACGTCTCGCATTTCGTGAACGCTTGCCGATTTGTTTGCGTTTGTTTTTGTTTTTGTTTTCATTTTGTCATCGTCGCAGTCGTGCACTGGGCGAGTTCAGTTCAGCTTTTCCGCAGCACATTCACGCCTTTTATGTGCCTCTCGAGCAGTTTAGCGGCACACTTGTTGTCAATCGCATTGTCTGTCGGTCTCGTCGCGTTGTGCCGCGTTGCAAATCAGTCGCGCGTTCATCGTTCGCTGCCTAAAGCAATTTTAAAAGATAGCCAACTGCGAGTAAATTGGTGCGTTAGCTGTTGATTTGTAAGGCATTTCAATTTTTTCATTTCAGTATAGTTTGAAATCGCGGTAGTGTTTTATTTTATTTTATGACAAAACTCAGCCGAAAGGTGCTCGTCCGGAGCGCGGGTCTACTGTCAAAGCTTGCGAACTCCGTACGTAATTCAAGCATTTGTCTTTCGAAATGAGAGTGAACAGCCAAAAATGTTATCAAATAATTACTTAAACAAAAATTAACCAAAGTGTTGTTGCTGTTGTTTGTTGAAAAACAAAAAGAAAATAATGATTAAATAAAGGCGATAAAAAAGTGCCCGTATCGATAACCTGAGCGTTGTGACAAGTCATTTCCAAAGCAAATTAGCACCACTTGCCCGCTTTTCCAGCTGATTCTTACTAATTGTCCGCACATTAAATGCGAAATTCATAAAATTTACAAATTTATAGCTTGGCGTGTTTCTTGTCATACAAGTCAGTCGTTTTTTTTTGCTTTAATTTCTGAATGTTGATTTTTATTTTTTAGTTTATATTTTTCTGCTTCTACTCTGTGGCACTTAATCGTTTTGTAATTAACGCAATGTTGTTTTTTCCATTTTTATTGTTCACTTCTTTTTGCGTTTTGTGTGTTGCAATACGAACAAGTAGCAGCAGCTTGGGTTTGAATTTAGTTTTTTCTTTTTTCATAGCAAAAAAAAACATATGTAAGTACATACAAAACTAGTGACACATTTTGGCGCTTACCGACTTAGTGCGTGCGTATTTCTTTATAATTCCATAAAATAGCCGGGTATGACAGTGGCGCAAAACTGCACAAAAATAAGTGAATTTTTTTGTAATCTTTGCAAGATCGTAAAAAAATCGTATAAAAAAATATTTTATAAAAACTTTTCACTTGTAATGCTGAAATAATTTTTAGGGAGTTTTCAATTTCCGTTAATTAAAAAATTTGAAAATAAAACATTTACATTTTTGTAATTTTGTTTACTTCAAAACTTTCTAAGGTGAATGAATATGCCGCAATTTTTTTATAATTTTTTCAAAATTGTTTAAGTTTTTTTTAATAGTTGATTTTTTACATGCTCTGGATAAATAATAATTTTTATGTATATTTCCATAGGTAGGCTGTTCTGATCTATTGTTATAGGTACAAGTAAAAACAATTTACTTCACCTTACGGCCCAACGTTTCGCTAAATCTTCTTAGCTTCATCAGGGGCGTCCTGTTTTTATTTTCCAACATTTGCATTACATGAAATAAAAACATATGTATACACATAAATAGTACACCAAACATTTAACAAAAATTGAAAAAACGAGAAACAGAAAATTTGTTTAACTTACATCTTAAATTATAATTTTTATAAATAACACATTAAAAATATAAGTTAAAAACTACCAACAAGATTGGTAAACATCGTCAAACTAAATAAACAAAATAAACAAAATCATAAGCAAGCGATGTAAGCAGCCGCAATGTCATCCGTGTCTTCCTTCTTGTTTATGTTTACCAATCTTGTTGGTAGTTTTTAACTTATATTTTTAATGTGTTATTTATAAAAATTATAATTTAAGATGTAAGTTAAACAAATTTTCTGTTTCTCGTTTTTTCAATTTTTGTTAAATGTTTGGTGTACTATTTATGTGTATACATATGTTTTTATTTCATGTAATGCAAATGTTGGAAAATAAAAACAGGACGCCCCTGATGAAGCTAAGAAGATTTAGCGAAACGTTGGGCCGTAAGGTGAAGTAAATTGTTTTTACTTGTACCTATAACAATAGATCAGAACAGCCTACCTATGGAAATATACATAAAAATAACAAACTGATCGGAAAAACTAATAAAATAATTTTTGAAATTTTTTATTTCCCTTAAAATTTCCCATGATGAATATATATTTTCTTTACCAGAATTTTGCGTAATTTTACAAAAAAGCTTATTTAAGAAATAAAAAAATAATAATTTTTGAAATTTTTTATTTCCTTTAAACATTGCTTTGTAAGATGAATATATGTATGTACATAATTATACATATATAAGATTTTTTAATAGAACACCATAATTTTGACATTTTTAAAAGTGTTTGTTTTTTTATTGTTTTAGAAATTAAAAAATCTAATTAAATTAATGTATGTACGCAGTTGATATTTTTAATAATTATTTTGGAAATTTAGGAAAACTAAAATTCTGCGACAAGTTTTTAAATAATTTGTTTGTTTTAATTGTTTTGAATAATAAAAGAACTTAATTGGCTGAATTTTTTATTAAATTTAATTTCTTTGAAATAAATGAAATAGAAAATTTTAACGTGCTGTTTTGCCTTGCTTTTTTGTTATTGGCTGCAAAATATATCTATCAAAAATAATTTTGGAGTTTATAGTTTTTTTTTTTTAATTTCGGGAATTTAAAAACAATGAGTTGACAATTTTTTTAAGTAAAAATTGCTTTGAAATTTTTGTTAATGTTTAAAAAAAATTAAATAATTCAATATTTTTTTTTTATTATTATGCTGTGAAAAATTTGCTTAAAATTTTTTATGAAATTATTTTAATTGTTTATTTTTTTTATTTTGCTGTTTTTTATATTTTTTTATTTATTTGGCAAATTTTTTAATAAAAAATATACATAAGTAGTTTCGACTTGCTTAAAAAAATTACCAAACATTTTGTATCATCTTTCAGCTATTACTTGCTATAACTAATAGATTTTTTTCAATTGTCTATCTTTTGATATTTTCTATTCACAACTGTTATTGAGCTCGAGACCAATTTTGATTAACGAAAATTTAAAAAATATGTTTCTTAATATATTTTCTTTTTTCTTTTGTATTTCGAAAAATCATTGCAATAGAGAATTTAAAATATGTACACATAATCATTTTTTAATAACTAGCTTGAAAAGTTATTAAAAGTTTTACATAAATTTTCAATTATATTGCTTCCTAGTTTATATTACGCCCTTTTCCTTTCTTGTCGTTTTTATTGACCACCAAACCTCTATAAATACTAAATAAATAGCGCACTTGGGTCTGTTTTCCACCAACTATAAAAATTGCATTTTGTGTTATATATTTTTTTTGTTGACATAATTTATTAACCACAACATTAGAGTGGTTCAACTTTGTCGCACGACTCACACACTCTGCTGCTTTTTGCTGAACTCAATTACGTCTTTTTTTTGTTTTTGTTGTTTGTTGTTTGTTTACTGACAATTTTTTAGCTCCTAACTGCAGAAAACTCACCATTCCTTTGCGTTTCGATTTAAGCGAGTTCCAATGCTTAATTTTCAAGCCCTCTTGGCTGTCGAGACTACAGCTACAGCTAATTTCGTGGCCGGAGTGATTGTTGGCGCACAACAGCATGAGCAGCGGCTTTTCTTGTTGCTAGCTGCATTTGTTATTTTTTTTTGTTTTTTTTTTTACTTAAAAACTTAGTTGCCAGCGCCAGCGTTTGAATTTAATGTTTTGCGTGTTAACCTACTCCCGATTGCAAATGATTGGGCTTGCTTGGTTGCTTTTTTGGGTGTTTTACTTTAACGTTTTCTGTTTCGTAAATTTTTTTTATTTTTTTCTACACGCCTGAATTACTTTTAATTGGCCGTTTAATTGATGTCCGGCTATTACCAATTTGTCCATATATGATTAGCTTTTCTGATTGATCTCTTTTTTAACTTCATTTCGATTTTAGCGCACTTGCTTCAATTTTTTTTGTTTTAGTTTTGTTATTTTTCAAACAATCAATATTTCCCTACACTTTTACCTTGCTGCATTCTCTTTTCGCGTTTTAAGTAATTGTGTATGTTATTTTTTTTTCGATTACAAAGCAACAAGCATTCAACTCTTCCGCTTTTGAGCCAACATGTTTTCCTTTAACACCTCGCTGATAATCTCTTTGTTTGCCTTGTTTTTATTTTTAGTTTAATTGCTTTGTTATTTAAATGCACTCCGATTACATCCATTTTACCATTCGTAGGTTATAATTGCAGTAAAATGATCGTTATTCAAATTGGCCTTTGTCGCTGGGTTTTTGTTTTCTTTTTATAATTCGTTACGAGTAATTGAATTCGTTGACTGGCATTTGCTTGTCAAGGATGCATGTCTTTTATTGCGCATTATGGTCTTCCTAACTAAAATCTATTGTTTGCCAAATTAATAGGAAATTTAAAAAATAAATTCATGTTTTTGTAGGTATCATACACACACTCGTGCATGCATATGTTTGTTACATATGTTCATAAATAAACACCGCATCTCAAAATTATAAACGCGCCACCAAGTGAATTTTTCTTTACTTCAATTAAAATTTTTTTTTTATTGAAATTTTCTCAAATAAAAACTATATTAACGCAAGTTTCAAACTGTAGAATGTTAATTAAAAATGCGCCAAGATTTAATATATTTTTCTTTGAAATTTTTTGGAATGAAAAACATTTTTTAAATAATTTCAGAAGAAACTTTAATTTTATAAAGTCTTTTCATAAAAAATAGTCAAAAATCAATTTTGTACTGAAATTCAATGGGCTACAAAACTGTATAATTAAAGTATAAAAATTGTTTTAAAAAAATTGTTTATTTTAATCAGTTTTCATTATACTTTTTTTATAATTAATTTATAAAGTTTTTTTTTTTATTAAAACACCAACAGTTCTCAAATAAAAACCAGATTAATTGAAACAATTTGTTTAAATAAAATTTAAAAATTTTATTAAAACTTAAAAAAAATTTCAAAAATCAACGTTAATTTGTAGCCTCTTGAAACAAAAACTGAAATTTAATGGGCTACAAAACTGAATAACTAAAATAAAAAAAGTGTCTATTAGTCAAAATTTGTTCGAATAAAAAATTATTAAGTAAATTTTTTTTGTAAATATTAAAATTTTTTTTGAAAAAAATTATTTGATACACTTCAAAAATATTAATAAACATCTAAAAAAATTAAGTAAAACTTAGAAAATTTTTTTTAAAAAATTAGCAAAACTTTTTTTTTTTTGAAAAATTAGTATCAATTTGACCGATTAACATTATGTTGCTAAGGTCCATACTACCATAGCTATCACTGGCGATACGATTATTCTAACCTCTTAAATCGATTCAGAGTTGGTTTGAAGCTGAGACCTGAGTGCCATAAAATTCTTCTAAAGGTTGGACAATATTTTATCTCCAGTTACATTTTTATCCATATTTATTATTTTTATTCTTTTCAGTCTTTCAGAAGATACATAGCTTGCATACTGTGATTATTTTTTTCTTATGAATGAAAGTCAGCAAAACGATTAGCTTGTTGACTTCAATATGGAGTTTGATTTTGCAATTGCCGCACATAAAATACTTAAAATATTATAATTGTTTTTTTTTTTTCGTTTTCTGAACTTGTTTATGAAGGTTAATGAGTTCATATTTGTTGCTTTGTGCATCTCTTTTTATAATTTGCGCGGCATATATGAAAGCATGAAGCATTTTTTAGATTCAAAAAATTTTCCGTTTTTTCAGATCTTAGTGTTGCAGATTTTTGTAAAAGATTTTTTTTTATAGTTTTAACCTTAGGATTGGCTGACCGAAATATTTAATTTATTTATTATTATTAATTTTTTGAATTAACATATTATAGTTACCCTCGGTTAGCTCATTCAGCTCGTTAGAATAGTGAGAAATAGGATCTTTTGACTTATTTTTTAATGGCAAATACAATTTTTTTATTGAATTTGTTATCGTAATTTTTGTGGTTGTTAAAATCGTTTTATCGTTATCGTTATCATCAATCTTACTGCTATTGATTACGTTATGATCGCTTTAAAAATCGATGTTTTCTTGTAATTTTTATCGTTATCGTTAGCTCTCTCTCTAGCGCATATCTTATGGAATTCGCCACCAAACGAACACTCTACCAAATTCGTAGCGCTTTGCGTGCGGAGTTCGGTACTTGACTGTAGCTAGCAATTTTTCGGTTTTTGTATACTCTTTCGATATTATCGCGAAAAACCGGAGTTTGCCTGTTTATCACGTCTATCTGCTGAATTCTTCAGGTGTTAGGCAGTGCTTCGTATCTATAGCTAAGTGTTATATTTATCTTCAATATTTATCTCAATTGTTCCTTTCTCTAATTCATATCCATTTTTTTTTTGTTGGTTTCGCTGATAAGAAAGCGGTAGATATTGGAAAGAGTTGCTTGATCTATACCATACTAAAAATAGAATAAATACGAGACTTAAGAAATGCATTGAGGCAGCAGACCAGCCAGTTTAAGTAGGAAAATAAATGTTTGTACTAAAAGTGAAACTGTATTTAAAGAACTTATTAGGAGCAGAAACCGCTCGCTTATTGCACATCTTAAGTGCCAATGAACTAGCCAAGAAGCCAATGCCAGCCGAGTTCCAAGCGGCTAATTAGATAGCGGATGTGTTAGTTATGATTTTCATTATTTATGCATAGACATATCTTTAAATTTATGTTATGTATGTAAATATGTATGTATGTAGTTGTGAGACTTGTTGTTATTTGAGGTAAATTTTTGTAGGGGCTACCGGAAGGGGTCATGCGCATGATTTAATTTTGTTGTAGATATTGACAGATACATATGTATGTACATATGTTTGCGTGTATGGACAAATTGATGTCAGTCATTACGAAACACGCGCCAAGACGTGAATTGATTTATACTTGACATCGATTTTCGAAAGGCGGTTAACTGGCCTGACGGAAAAAACGAAATGAAAAGTTTCTTAATTGACCGCAAAGAGTTTCTATGCACTTGAACACAAATTAATTGAATCTAGAGCAGGCGGCAGTCATGATGATAAATGTATCGATAACGATAACGTTGTAGGTAACTGTTTAGGTATCGCTGACAATGACTATATCGATCGTTATAACAAAATCGATAATAACAATATCGATAACAATAACACTAGTAATCGATAAAAGTAACAATATCGATATTACAATCGGTTAAGCAATAAGATCGATGAGGTATCGGTTATCGTTATTGTAACATTTATGTTATCCACAACGAAAACAATTGTGGATAAGAATGTATTAAATCGATTTGTATTAAAATATCGATAAACAAATAAAGTCGAGATATCGATGGTTGTAAACATATCAAAAACGACAGCAATTACAATATTAGTAAGGAATACGAGTACGAGTTCAGTTTGTTTTAGAAATATTCCAAAATCAGCTGTATCTACTTTTATCGTCGGCTTAGCGTGAAAAGCTTCTAAGTCAATATTTTACAAAAAAAAAAAAAAATTTTTTGCGACTTGAAACCTGCACTCTTATTAAATTAAATGTAAAGAATTTTCAAAAAAAACTATTTTTTTGCGAAGATTCATTAATTTTTGTGAAATTTATTTTTTATTTCAAAAAGTAATAATTAATAAAAAAAAAATAATTAAATTTTCATTACGTATTGTATCTGAGCCATGCTTATTATATTGTACTTCCAAAAATTCATACAAAAAAATAATGTTTACTTTTTAACATATGTAAAAAAAATCTTCAAATAACGATTATAAGTTAATTTTGGTATTTTGCAAAAGAATAATTGATAAATCACATACTTAGGGAATTCACAAATGTCGTATTTGTGTAAAGTCAAAATATTTAAGAAATTTCTAGGTCTGTTATTTTAAATTTTTTTCTGTGCAATGCGACCAAAAAAAAAATGCTAAATTTTGAGCTAACAAAAGTTTCTATGATTTTATAACTTTACGACATTTAATGACTCCTTGTGAACACCCTAAAAATTTACTTTGTTTATTTTTTGCAAGGAATTATGCTAAATGATCTTTCAGCAGCAAAAAACCAAATAACGATTATTATTTGAATATTAATATTTAACTAACTTAAATTCATATGATATTCAACTTAAACTAACTGCGACCTAATTCGCCCCAAATCATGCATACCTTAATACATACACATATGCAATTGTGAAAAGTATTAAATTTTTGTAGCAAAATTGCTTATTTCCTTAACAAGGCAAAACTCAATCCGAAGTCCCGTCAAAGTAACTTAACGCTTTAAACTTGTTAATTCTTTCCGCTTTCATGCAAATGTATAACATATTATTGATATAATTTAATTTAATTTAGTACTCGTACAATTTCCCTTGCATCTCAGTCGCACTATTTATGCAAATTGGTTTCTAATTTGCGCAATTAATTCGTTGTCGGAACTAGTTTTTAATAATAAAGTTGTGCACCGACTCGCCAACAATGATTATTACCTTCTCGATATTTTCAAGAGAACTGCGATTTTTTTTAAATAAAAAAAATAGTTCCGCTTGCATAGCTGTACATGTATTTTTACTTCGGTCCTCTAACAGAACAGAACTTTGTCACACAACTCTATTAAAATACTAGATTTCAAAAAAAAAAAGAAAAACTCCAAAAATGAGTTAGTTTAATATGCAAAAAGCGTAAACTAGTTGCTGGTCTTTCCTATGATTATTATAAGTAATAAGTATTTAATACATAAATATGAAAAATATCGGTTAAACCGGTTAAATCATAGTTATGTGCGCTGTCTAAGTCTAAGTTAATGCACTGTGAGAATTTTAATGAGATTTAGTTTTAGCCAGTTGAAGCCAGTTTAGCTTCTGTGTATTTTTATAAAAACCAGCTGAAATATTGACCTAAAGAGCATTATTCGTTTCGAAATTTGAAGGTCGAACTTTTCTAAAGTTTTGGCCGTAGATGGAATTCGAACGAAGGTTTGATGTTGCGCGAAGTTTGCCGCTCGACATTCGCGGTACTGAGCGCAAGATAAAGCGCAACAAAAGTAGATCGTCTCTTAGTGATGACTGCTGTGTGAAACGTTTGCTGCGTCTACTGAAAAAAAACAGTGGTTTTTGGACTTTCGGGCGAATGTCCCTTGTAGTATGTGCATAATTATTTTAACTCTTTCACCTTAACCCTAAATTCAGTCAAACTCTCTGTTCATACCTCCAACGATCTTTTTTATGCCCGTTTATAGTTTATATTAACACTGTTAAAAGTTTATTAGACTATTGCGTGTTTGACTAATGAGTTCAAAGTGCTCTACACGCTTATGTGCGTGTGTTGATTAAGCTGGGTCGGCAAGTTTCTTCACAAATATTTTAATATATTAAAAAAACGTAAATTTTTTTGAAACATTAAATCAGTTTACAATTATTTCGATCAAAAACTGAAAGAATAAGTTCCTTCAGTTATTGACTGAAATTGTTGAAATTTCTTTAAATGTAAAATTTTTCTACTATACCTATGCCCAAAATATGAGTAGTGTTGTATAATGTCCAATTTAGTTTTTAATATAATTAATTTTCATTTCATTCTTTTCTATAAAATTAAAAAAAAGTCATAAAATTCACATTACAATTTTCAATTCGTTTCAAAAATTTTTTTTAAGTTTTTACGTTAAAATTTTTGAAGTTTTATTAATTTTTTAAAATGTAAACAAAAATTTTAAAAGCTTATAAAAAATAATAATAATTTTGGGCTACATTAAACTTTCATAAATTGTACTAAAAATAAATGTGTATCCAAAAAATTTTTAAAAATTTTACATTTTGAGATTTTTAAGATTTTTACAAAAAATATTTGTAGTTAATATTTTTATTAAAATATTGTGCATTCTTAAACAAAAACCTACTGGGGCTACTTTAAACTTTCATAAATTGTACTAAAAATAAATGTGTATCCAAAAAATTAAAAAAAATTTTAAATTTTGAGATTTTTAAGAATTTTACAAAAAATATTTGTAGTTAATATTTTTATTAAAATATTGTGCATTCTTAAACAAAAACCATACAAATAAAATTCTCAAATTTTCAAAACATAACTTTTTTGCTTTATTGTTTTGGTATACAAATTTTCTTTTTATAATAGGAAATTTTACCATATTGATTCCAAATAATTTTTTATGCTGGCGCTCTTGCACAATTTCTTTTTGTAACGCATGTTGATTGTTCTTCTATGAAAGACATAAAAAAAATATTGAAAAATCAAAGTGATTTTATTTTGAAATCTTAAACTTTCATTTTGTTAATAAAATTTCATGAGCTTTAAAAATAAAAGCCGTAAAAAAAATTTCTAAAATTTTGTTTCTAAATTTGAATAAAAATTAAATTGTGCACAAAATTTTAAATTTAATATACATATGTATGTACATAAATATGCACATGAGTTTTGCACTAAAATAAGCTGTGTTGAAAAAAAAAAATTCAATTCAATTCATTTGTGTTTCTATTATTTTGTTTATAAGTGTATAAATCTATATGCAAATATACGCACTTACATACATATGTATTAATGTTTGTCCCCCCCCCCATACTTAGCAATGTTACCTTATTGTCCACTTTTGGACGTTTTCGGTCACGTTCACCCGCTGCTCCGGCCTTTAATGGCATTTAAGCTTGAATTACATATTTCTTCATTTGTTTTCGGAGGGTTTTCCAATTTTTATTGCATCAATCGTCGCCAATACTATGAGACTCAAATGTTTTTCCCACATTTTGATTATTCTCATTTTCCATATTTAAGATGTTTTGCTATTTGTTTTAGTATTTTGTTTTTCACTTCGTTCGGCTTGAAGCAGCTCAAGGTTAAGTTATTTAACATACGAGTATGTATGTGCGTATGTTAGTTAGTAGCGATTCATACTCATTCGCTTTCATACCATCATTTCATTCATTTATTACTGTGTGTTGTTGTTGTTCTTGTTGTTGCGTGTGTAAAATATGTAAGCAAGCAAAAGCGATATCCGGACCAACAAGCCAAGCTTGGCTTGGCGGATTATTCAACAACGTCTTTAATTTCAGTTGTGAAGACAGCTATAGCGAGAGTGACAGCGACAGCGCAACCGGGTTAAAGGTATCATCATCCGCAACATTCAGATGCAAATTTTTCACTTCTACAAATATACGTTTGTACGAGTATGTATTCATATGAGCTTATGTTTGTAAGTGTATTCCAACACTTGTTGGCTTGGACCCAACTCAGTGCCCTTTTATCATTGTTGTCCTTATGTTTTGCCTTTTTTATTATTTCATTTTATTTTATTTTTAAATATACTCTCCTTCTAAACTAAAAGAGCACATCAAGTTTTAACAAGTTTTACCAATTTTTAATTTTTTTTATTTTTTAAATTAAAGTTTACTGCGATCTCTAAATAAAGTCATAACCATTCTAGCTTGAATTGAATTCTTCAACAAATTAAAAAAAAAATACAATAACTTTTTTTTTTTTTTTTAATTAAAAAACCAGTTATTTTTTTTTTCAAAAAATAAAATAATAATTTTTTTAATTTGCTATTTTTTCGAGTATACAGATTTGCAGCCCTTAAAGTGCAAGTTTTAACTAACTAAATATAACCGTTGATTTTTGGCAATTTTTTTTAGTGACGGTCGAGATTTTTTTGGTACAGAAGACATTGCGCTACATCGTCAGTTAGAAAAATGTTTAAAAATCAACGGTAATTTGTAGCCATTTAATTGTTGCACTTTCTTTACTAGAATTACAAAACTGTATACTCAAAAAAGTTCTAATTGTTTTTTTTTTTTAATTTTAATTTTTGAGTAAAAATTTGTTGAATTTCCTTTAAGCTTAAAATTTGTGTTTATTTGCGGATTTTTTAAGAAAATGTAGGTACTATTTTTTAATTAAAAAATAAAATAAATTGAATGAATGAAAAAATAAATTGTCAAAATTTGTTAATACTCGTAACAATCTTATAGTTTTTAAGCGAAGTATTTGTTTGTTTGTTTGTTTGCATTCCTTCCTTTGCTGCACTCTCATTCCTTGGCTTCCTCGTTGTGTTTTTGTTTTTTTTTTTTGCCTCTTACAGCTGTTGTTGGCATCTGTGACACATTTCGGGTTGCCGTTGCATGTCGGCATTGTTGCTGTTATTGCTGCTGCTACTGCTATTACAGTTGTCGCTTGGTTGTCGTCTGGAATGTGGCACATTCATACTCGGCGTCTGCATGCAACATAATTCGCATTTCAAGTTTTTGCTTATCGCTTTTACTTTCATTTTTGTGCAGGTTGTTGTTGTTGCTGCTGCTGTTGTTTCGTAAACAACTTTTTTGTTTATGTGATTGTTGTAAAGCAACATATTTTTAATTTTTTTATTTATTTTCGGTTGTATTTTATGACAATGCCTCTGAGTCATGTGGGAAAAATTTCAAACTCACGCTCGAATATTTACATATGTATGTACATACATATTTGTTGCATACCGCATGGCCATGTGATTTCTGCTTTTGATGAGACTAGGAAATCCCGGCCAAAATAATAGAGATGCATACCTTCTTTTTTTCTCTTGATTTAAGCCTATTTTTCTACTTTATTTGAGTTTGAATGCATATTTTTTTAAAGAAAACTCATGTACATACATAAGTGAATCCGGGTTAAAAATTAAAAAAAAAATTTACAACATAATTTCCAAATTTTTAATCGTCATTTTTGAAAAATGTCTTATATGCAATTTTCTAGCTTTTTGATTTTTGATTATATTTGTGCATGAAACCTTACCTCAAACCAAAGAAAATGGAGCATCCACATATGAAATAAAATGCACAATATCGTCTGAAAAAAAAGCTTTTATTTCAGGTCACTTCAAACTTCAATGCAATACTTCACTTGTATAGCGTAACTGCATATTTAAAAATTATTCTACTAATTTAAGTGTTTGAAAATTAATCAAAAATTTTGATCTCTTGCTTAAATTTTATTTTTCTATTGATTTGTGTTTTGAATTTCTATTGAAAATACGCTTAATTTTTTTTTCTAATTTCCCGAATATTCACAGGCAGTTATAGAGCAAACTATATTAAAGCAAAAATTAATTAAAATTAAATAAAAAATTTATTTAAAAATTAATTAAAATGAAATAAAAAATTTATTAAAATCAAATTAAAAACTTATTACTGATTAATTTTATTTAATTTAATCGGTATAAAATTAAAAATAAATTAAACTTAAATTAACACATTAATCTGAACTTAATTGTAAGCTAATTACAGTCCAAAGTTGTCAATACATACGTCGCGTTTTTATTATTTTGTTAATATGTACATACATAGGTGGATATTCGTATGATATAGCAATTGTCAGTGCGAATGCGGCATTAAGTTCTCGACCGCACTGAAATAATTTGACCTTATTTAATAATTAAATTTGGATGTACTATAAAATATTTTGTTAAACTGTTTGAAACCACTTACTTAGAACAAAGTTAATGAAGTTAGCCATATTTTTGCGCCCTTCCATATTTATTGTAAATTTTTTAACATCAATCAAACAAACAATCACTTGAAAAACATACACACATATGTACTTTGAAACTTACAAACAACCTGGCAGTAGTCCCACGGGCCGTAATTAGCTTGTGATAAATGGCGAAACGATAACTCTAGACGAGCACTTCGGGGACGTGAACTTGGTTACAATAGTACCTAGTATGTACATACTCGTACACACATAAACTGGCTCATAAAATTGACAACCACACGATAATTGTTTTCAATAGCAGCAATGTTTTAAAAAAAAAAATTATAAAAATACAAAAATTGTTCACTAAATTAAAAAAGAAAAAAACAAATCATAAAAATTAGAAAAAATGCAATAAAGTTGAGAAACATCATCAAATTAGTGACAAAATTCTAAAATTTTCGGATTTCTTTGGTATGATTTTGTTTCTAACCAATTAAGCGCCTTTGAAAATTGTACACTTTGTTGTACTAAGTTTCTTTTATGGGCTATAAAACTGCATATCGAAAAATAGGTAAAAATTCTGTTTTGCAAAATTTTTACAAAAAAAAAAATAAAAAAAATACAAATTTTTACAAACAAAAAAATATAAAAAATAAAAAATTTCAATTTTTTATATCCCGTTCATAAATTATAACACAACCACATATTGACAGATTTGGACAATTTATTTTTCTTCTAATTAATTTAAATCATTTTTAAGTAAAATATGGTGCATTTCCAATAAAAATCATAAAATAAAATAACGAAACTTCATCAAAATTTCGAACTTTTATAAAAAAGAGCTTTTATAATTTTTTTTGAGTATGCGGTTGTGGCTCATTAAGTTTAGTTCTGAGACAGTGCAAGTTTCAAATGCCTACAAGTTGTCATTTTTTTTTACTGGCGAATATTTTTTATATGAAACGAATTGCGAAAAAGTGTCGGTGAAAATATTGTCAAAAATCAATACAAATTCGTAGCCACTAGAAACTTGTGCTAAAATTTAATGAGCTGCTACCTATCTGCTTACCCCAAAAAGGTCTAAAAATTTTTTTTTAAGAAGTTCGAAATTTAGTTGAAATTTTGATAAATGTGTTTTACATTTTTTTATAAAATTTAAAAAATGGTTTTTAATGGTGTTTGTTAGAGAATTAACATTGTTTAAATTGAAAAATAATTTTAAATAATTGGGAAATAAATAAATTTTCCAAATGTGTTACTATGTGTTTGTGCTATAATTTGTGAACAGAGTGTACTTACATAAAATAATTAAAATAGTAAAAAAAAAAAAATTCATACTATACATATATTAGCGATGTCAATTTTGGGCATTTTGTTGATCGCGGGATTTTCGAGATCTGAAAAAGAAATACATCAAGTAAAAATTAAATACATCACCCATTCCATTTTGAGCGAGACAGAATTATTCCCTATATTGATCAAAATGCAATCTCAAAGAACTAAAATCCGTAAGTGTGTTAGCCTCCAACCTGGACCTAAAATTGTTGCATTTAATATCTGCTGTTTAGAAGCACTGTTAAATGCCTTCTGTAGGGCATAGCCTTTATCGCCTCATTACAAAAACTATCATTACAAAAACTATCTATCTTTTACTAAGCCTTCTGATAATTTTCATGCCTTTCGAGTATCGAACAATTGCGAGCTACTCATAAAAACTTGATACAATTTATCTTTGAGCCTTTCTGCCTTATCCACTTCAAGCAGCTCGTCAGGCTCATTTTTTACTCGATTAGGATATTCCTTCAGTTCATTTATAATGGCAAGGGCAAAACAAAGCCTTTAGGTAGTTAATAAGCCGTGTTATTTGTCGTATTGTGTTATCGTAATACAACAGTTGTAAACTTGTTGTTTTTGTGTCTCATGTTAAATTTTCTTATTTACAATACAACACTGAAAGGTAAATAAAAATTTTTTAAAAATAAATGACTATTAAATTCACTGTTTTTTTTCTATTCTGGGATTTAAATAGACTGATCCCGGGATATTCGGGAGTTGAAAAAGGCCGGGATTGCGAGTTTGACATGCCTGGTACATATGTATGTATGTATGTGTATATTTTTATACAATTGAACATTTTTTTTACTACTTTATAATTTAATTTTTTTTTTGGTTTTTTTAAGAATTTTGGTATGTTTGTGTAAAAATGTTCGTATATACATACATACATATATATCAAAAAAATTGTATGGATATACATATAATGCTGAAAAATTTGAAAATTTTTTTTATGAAGCTAATTTTTTATGTGTAAAAACTTAAGAAATTTTGCTTATTATTGATTTTGCAAGAGCATAAACTATATTTTTGTAAAAAATAATTCCTTTACGTTTTTATGTGTCGCTGATTTCTGTTACATATGTATGTATGTACGTATATATGTATGTATGTATGTACATACATATGTATATACTATATGCTTTATGTATTTTTTTTTTTTCATGGGTTACCCTCAAGTGGCCCTTTGAAACCAGTATAAGCCTGTTTTCCGTCGAATTCCGCTCCCCACGGGACTGCCGTCAAGCATAACATCATGGGAGGGAAGGGCGGTTAGTCGCCACTGCTACGCCATTGTTGCTTCTGCTTTTGAAACACAAGCTGTATTCCATATGTTTTGTTGTTTTTTTTTTGCTCAAAGGGAAAGATAGCCCAGTTTATTGCGTCTGTAGCTCTTGACGGTTGGAACGGCCTGGGTTCCAATCCGCCCCGACGCTTTACATTCTTGATTCTTTGACTGCAATCCGCGTTGACGGCTGAATGTGAATGTTTCGGCACCGCTCGTGAGCCTAGAAAATCAGCTCTAATTTCGCATACGCAGTCGGAAAGTCCGAGATTCCGATCTGCCCATTTTGTTGAGCCAGGCGAGCAATCTGAGAGTGCCATTTGGCGGTTGGAACGGCCTAGGTTACATTCCGCTGAGATGCTTAGGGCCTTTTTGGTAAGCTAAGTGCAGTCGGAAAGGCCTAGATTCCGATCTAACACTTACTACCACTCTTATGGTGCCGTTACTACGTATCCTGTGGCACTGTTACGTATGCTTTATGTATGTACTCGTATATATGTATGTACATACATATGTATATCGATTGACACGACATATATGTATTACAAAAAATTGACTGTATCAGCACATTTGTTAGGTAGATGCTATAACTTTTTCCTTTAACAAATAACAGTCTAGCACGTTCGATATGTGTGTATATATGTATGTACATACTAAAATAATGTCAACAACAACAACAAATATACAAACACAAATAACAAAATAAGATTACATGAAGGGAACACGCAAGTGCCAACAGCTAAACAGTAAAAGTGAATAAAAAAAACTTCGCGTTGACTATAATTATAAACAATTTAGAAAGTAAATAAAGTACATCAAGCGCATAAAAAATAAAAAATAAAAACGTTCAATACAATAACTTACAAACACACAAAATCAATAAAACACTTGTTATCAAAACACAATGACCTGCCTGTCGGACATTGATCTGGCCACTTTGCACAAGACGCGCCTCGAGGAGCGGCTTAACTACAAGCTAGCCTGGGGCGGTGCAACAACAAATCGCCTAGCGACCTATCATCATCATCATCAGCAGCAGCAGCAGCAGCCGCAGCAGCAACAACAACATTCAGCACATTCACATCTCCTGCAGCCGCAGCACTACAGTCACCACCAAGAGCCACTTCGCAATGCAGCCGCCACACATTCGAAGAATGCAGCAAAAAAGCAACAAAATGTACCGCGACAACAACAACAGCAACTAGAAAGCCAACCACCACTTGGCAATGGATCGCCGGGCGTCATGACACACGCTCGCGTGCAGCGTAACACTCGTACGCCGCTCAGCAAAGGCGCCCACGATGACTTGTTGAATGGCAATGGTGTTGAAGTTGTCGACAAATTGCGCCAATTAAATTTGGATTTTGATAATTGTGAGACCGTTGCTGCGCATCAGAAAGTGCAGCACAAGAGTCGCAAGTCGTTGGCGGAATGTGGCGTTGTTGGTTTAGTGGATGAGGATTTAAATGGCAATTACTTTTCGGCAACGACGCGTCGTCGACGTTCGGGCACATGGCCGTAAGTGTTAATTTTTTCTAATTTTGATACAAAAAATGAACATACATACATATGTACGTATGTAAGTATATTTGAAAAATGCTCAATTGAGATCAATTTTGTGAAAAAAATGTTTTTAAAATTTTATTTGATATATTTGAAATGTTTCGTAAAATTTCAAAAATATTTCATGTTACAATTGAATTCGTTGTTAATCATACGAGTTTTGCTTACACGGACATTTCTTACTTAAAATTTTGTTTGGCTTAAAATTTATCGTTTTTAAAACAACGAAAATTAAAAAAAAAAATTATTTCATTGCTTTTTTATTTTCTTTAAAAAAAAAGTAATTTTGCTTAAATTTTGTGTTTAATTTCTTTTTTGGCTAAACATTTCATTTCGGCTACATTATATGAACAATTTGTTTGCTTAAAATTTTTGTTTACATAAAAAATTATATCCTTTTTGACAGAGAACATAAAACGGTTAAATATATTTAGATCTTTAAAATTAAAAAAAAATAGTGTTTAAAGTTTTCATTGCTTAAAGCACTTTTTGCTTAAAATATTAAATTAAAAAAATATATATTTTACCTAAATATTTTTATTGTCTAAAAATTGTAAATATGTATGTTTGTTTAAAATATATTTTCCTTAAATATTTTGTTACATTTCTCTGCTTAAAATTTTGCCTTGATTTTTGTTATATAAAAGAAAATATTTTTGACAGAAAGACTAAAAAATGTTTATAAATTGTTTTTCTAAAACTATTTTTTTTATTAAATGAATCATGTGTACATTTTTTATTGCTTAGATATTTTTGCTTCTAAGAAATTTAAATCGCTTAAAAAAGCAAGGTTTGTTAAAAATTTTTTAGCTTACACTTTTTGTTAAATTTTTTGGTTAAACTTTTTTTGCTTCAAATTTTGATTTTAATAATTTTTTTGTATATGTATATAAAAATAAATAATATTTTTTGACAGACAGACAGACAGAAATGATAAATCCTTTTTTTTCACAGCATGTACATATGTATGTACTTCTCGTTTTCTTAGCTAAAAAAATAAATAATTAAAAAAAAATATTATTTAGAGCGTGGCATACTCGTGACGCATGACTAACCAATTTTGTTTAATTAAGAAAAACATGTCCAATGATTAACGTTTTTTTTATCATGATTAGCAGTATTTTGTACTCGTAATTTCACCATTTTGCAAAATCATTGTTTTCAAACGCTTTGGCTCGATAGTAATCTTTTCTGACTAAGGAAGTCGTGTATAAATAAATGTATCTAATTCAAAATATGTATATACATATGTACATACATAAGTGGACGTGTGCTGATAAGTTTGGCAAATAAAAAATTGAATTATCAATGTCAGCTATTTTTTATCGCTTAAAACTTGAATATCTCAAATGTTCGGTGCTGAAAAACATGCCTTATCATCGAGTAATACCAGTATTGAAAAAAAGTTTAACGATAACTTTTCATGGTGAAATTTACAACGCACCAACACAGACGACGAGCACATGAAACGATAAACGTGACAAGCTAACAAGATTCTGATGTTGAGTTTGAAATGCCGACATTAAGTAAATTAACGAAAAAATGCAACTAATCTTCGCTTGTAAGTAAGTAAAATAGTACAGTTCGTTTAAGAAAAGTCCCCTTTCCTACTAATCTCATCCTTTTCAAAATATTTACTAGTCATTGTAACTGCACTAAGCAGTTACATGTCTGTTTTTAATTTGTTAACATTTTCGTCCAGTTTCCCCGAATTTAACTTCTACGAAAAAATATTAGTCATTTATTAAAAATTTTTTTTGTGTTGAGAAACTCCCCGACGGGGAATTGAACCCCGGTCTCCCGCGTGACAGGCGGGGATACTGACCACTATACTATCGAGGATCTTATCATATTGCAGAAAATACACACATCAATACAAGGCATGAAGAGCGAGAATGAATGCCGTTATTTCTTTAGCACACTCTCCAAAAAATTCTACTCATGCTCTTTCAACACAAACTCATTACTCTCACTCTCCAGTTGCTTTTAAATTATTTCTCACCGCATTTTATGCAAATGTTTGCTCTTTGCTCTCTCTCTCTCTCTCTCTCTCTCTCTCTTTCTCTCATTGTGTTTTAAGTTAAATATTCAATTTGATTGTTTTTTCATATGACTTTTTGACACTGTGCTGTCTGCTAGACTAGACTGCACACTTACTTGACTGCTCGTCTGTTTTGTTTGTCTTGTCTTCTCGCCACCTTGCTTTAATTTTGTTTTGTTTTTTTTTATTGCTTCTCTGCATAATTTATTCTTAACCTCCAGCATTAACTGTTTCAATTGATTTTTGTTTTTGTTTATTTCTTTATTTTTAACAGCGCAAAAAATGTCCAAATATATTTGAAATATTTTTTTATTTTTTGAATACACTGATGTAGCTGGAAACAATAAGGCAAAAATATTTATCAGCGTTTTGCGCTAGTAAAAAAAGTCGTGCCAGTCGGTGGTAAGCGCCATTCGTATAAATTTTGCTATTAATTTGATTTTTGATTTGTAAAATTTTTCCAATCCTCTGACATCAGTTACCATTTAATGTTGTGTACATCTTAGATTCTACTTTTTGTTGTGAATATAAGACATGGTTTAATATAAAATCATAAACAAAATGTATAGAGATCTTGAACTTTGTTGTTCATCTTTGACTTTATTATCGAACTTCACCTTCTCGAGTTATTTTAATTTCTTTTCTTTTGAATTGTTAACTAAATCGTTTTCAAATAAGAAAAAATATTGCTTAGATTTTTTTTTTTACTTTTTGTTTTGAGACTAGTGGCTGGTCGATTTTTAAACATTGACAGTTTACATAATTATAATCAAATTTTTTGCCAAATGAAATGTTTGATCAATCGAAAGTACAAATATATTTTTGATAATCGAAATACAGCCCACAATGATTTTTTTTTTTAAATTTCCAAAAGTCAATAAATAACAATTCACTTTTCGATGAATTTCGTTTAAAAAAAAGTAGTTAAATTTTAATTTTGCGATCAAGATAAACATCGATCAAGTACAGCATTGAAATTTTTGATTGTTTTTTTTATCAAAATTAGCAGCCCATTGTTTTTTCTATCACAAATACGAGGATAATTTGACAATTCAATATTTTTCACTGACAAAGCGTTTTATTTCTCAATATAGATTTCTTATAGTTTGATGCGTTTTTTTCACCGATTTTCAAGTTTTTATAATCTCTTCCAAACATTATTAGCTTTTTCAAGGTCCTCAAATCAAGCAAAATAAGAGTTGGTTTCAATGATGAACCTTCCCTTCGGCCCAAAGCGCAAACAGGAAACACTCGCTGCAGACTAAGCCTGATGAATATAGAGTATACGGCAAGAGTTGTTAGTCCAATCGATGAAAAAAAAAGTTGGCCGACAGAACACTTCGATCTTCTTTGAGGCACGTTCAACCGGAAAACCACCTCTGTATTAACTGTAGTGGAACCATGTTTCGTTTTCGGTTGTGAAACGACGAAAAATATGATTCGGATTACGGCCAAACATTCTATAGAAGTTGTCATTGCATGAATTTCTGGTGTAACGATCCTGCAAGAAATTCACTGACATATCAAACCGCACTCGTTTCAGTTTAGTTTCCAAAATAATAAAATTTTAATTGAAAACTAATTTTGCATTAACATTTATTAAATAAAAAATAATTATGTGGCCAAACAACAAAAAAAAAATTTTTATCATCGAAAAAAATTGTTGACTTTTTAGAAGTAAAAAAAAAAAAACCAAATAAATTGTGGCCTAACTTTTTGGATTGAAGTTTGAAAACTAACACTTTTTTCCGACTTCTGTCAATCATTTATTATGCGAAAACAATGTGCACTTCATTTGACTTTTTAACATTTGTTTCGCACTGATTTATTACACAATTGTTTTATAATTAACTTCTAGTTACTTCCGAGCACTGCAAATAAACAAAGAAAGACCAAGAATTTTATGTAAATTAACACGCTTTTCAATTTTATACTAAACTTATGCACGTACGAGTTCAAAAGAACTTTTTCGAAACCTATGGAAAGAAACTTTTACAGAAAGAAAAACAAAAAACCAAAGTCAGCAAAGGCCAACGTGATAGCGTTTAATTAAGCTTGATTTGTATATATAAATAAGTAAATAGCATTAAATTTTAATTATCGTGCATGCGCTGCACACACACACATACAACACATACATACATATGTAGTATACAAACGGTTGTTGCTGTTTGCACCTTTAACACTGAAGTAATTTGCAGATGATGGAGTACAAACTCTGACTAATCAAAATACTACTTTAGTAACTACATACATACATACTCGTATGTAAGTACAATTGTATATTCTCTCTAATCATTTTAATACACTCGAGTGTAATTTGTGTGTGTGTGTGTGTGTGTGTGTGTATTCTCATTGGCGGTTGAGACTTCTAGTAATCTATAAACAAATATTTTAGTTAGTTTTGTGATACGATCGTGACGGGAAGTTGTGTATTTTTATGAATAAATGGAAGAAAAAATTATATAAAAACTTGGTGATTGCCTGTGACAAGCGTGTAAGGCCATTTAAACAAATAAAAAAAATCAGAATTTAATAAGTGAAAGTGCCCTCGAAGTTGATGTTAACCTCAAGGACTTACTGATTGAGTTGTTTATGCTGCCACAAAGGATAAATGAGAGCGAAATGAGTAAATATGTGTGAAAGTATAATTAAAAATGTGTATATGTATTTTTTTTTCAAATACTCACTACTACACTATCAATAGTTGTTAAGAAAATAGTGTAGGTACGTCGATTAAGAACTCTGTACGATTTGTAAATAATTTTTTCTCAAGGTGCCTTATCGAAGATAACTCTGCTTTATACAAAAAGTATGCCAAGTTTCTTGTTGGAGGGAAGTTGGGCCACGGTAATACGATTCGAAAACAAAAATTGCTCGAATTCGTTAGCAGATACGAAAATTTTGTATTCGATAGTTTTGTTTTTTTTTTCGAATCGTAGCCTTTCAGAGCTGTTACATATTATCTAAAAAAAATATGTTAGGTATAAATTAATCGCTTGAAGCAAATAACATGAAAAACTGTATACCTACTCTTAGCGACGATCTTTATTCTCATCAAACAAAATATATTGAAAGTGTTCTCGCCTGAAAAGAGGATTTTTTGCTTGGTCCAATTTTCGATGTTCCTTTTCCCACCCAAAACCTTTTATTGCGAATTCTTTAAAGTCTAATCGATGATTAATCGAATTTATCAAAATATGATTACCAAAAAACTAATAAAAATATTGTTTTGAAAATTATCGTATTATTTTTTTTAGCTAAGTTTTTTTAATTTTTGAAAAAAAAAACAAAATTTTTTTTTTAAAGCTAATTACCTACTAGAAAATAAAATTTTTTGGCTAAATAAAATTTTAATAAATCAATAAGTTCCACGGTCTTAATAAGAATGTGAACAAATTAACAAAGAAACAAGGAAGAAAAAATTGAAGTGGGGAAAAAATAAAATGTCATTAAAAAAATCATAATTGCTTATCATAAAAATACTATCAGCTATATTTTGTGCTTTTGACAAATTCAACATCTTGCTTATTTATCAAGAATGACAATTTATCAGAAGAAGAAATTTTACTTTTATTGTTATTGTTAGACGAAGAGGAAAATTGCGAAAATAGAGATCGCGTGCGTTACTTAAGAAGTTTAACAGATGCTAGTGATTCATTTTCGTTGAGTGATAGCACGTTTATGCGAAATTTTGGTTTGACACGTGACACGTTTGGTCGTGTTTTGACTTCCTATAAATTAAATTTAATAATAAGTTACATATTATTTTACAAATTAATGAACAATATTTGAAATACTTACGATGTAGAAGAATCTGTTTCGTGAATAATATAAAGTAAACAGAAATCAGCTGTTTCATGTCACTGAATAACAAAGAGCTTCTTGCTTGATAAATTATCAATATTTTGTTTATTTGTCAAGTGCACAGAATAGAGCTGAATGTATGTATTTATAACGCTCACATATTAACCGTGTATTTTGCTGTTATTGAATATTCTTTTAAATTTTGAATTCAAATATGTACATAAATTTCCCTTACATAAACTATATAAACGCAAGTTTCACACTTTGTGCAAAATTAAAAAAAAAACACATTTAAAATTAAAAAAAAAACATTTTTTTTTCTAAATTTTCTTAGTATGTAGTTTGTAGCACATTTAATTTTAGTATAATAAAATGCAATTTTCAAGTAGTTAAAGACTGCGATTGATTTTTGACAACTTTTTTACTAAGATATTTTCTTGTATGAAAAAAATTGTCACAAATCAACGGTTATTCTTTCATTTTATTTTACCAAAATTAAATGTGTTACAAATTTAAAAAAAAAAATTTTAAACTTCGATGAAATGTGTAGATTTGTCGTTGAGAATGAAAAATGTCGTTAGAAAATGAAAAATATTGAAGTTTTCAAAAAATAGTTAAAAAAAAGTTTCGAACATTTTTTTGAATTCCAGCCTGCATTTATTACTGAAATACTTAAATTAAACAGTAAATTATATATAAAATACAGCAAAAAAGTTTTGTTTTCCATCTCCCCGACGGGGAATTGAACCCCGGTCTCCCGCGTGACAGGCGGGGATACTAACCACTATACTATCGAGGATATATCACAGTACCGGATTTTTTGGAAGCTAAACGATGGGACAATGAGCGAAGTGATTAAAAAAATTATATCGCACCCTAAACCAAAAACCGTCACAACTCAAAATTTGTTTAAATCGCTTTTATCTCATAAACCTATTCCCAGAATACTTCCCAACATGCTCCGAAAATTTCTTCATCGTAACTATCTTATTTACTGGAAAATTACGTTTAAAATACATATTACAATCATTTTTACATAAATTTTTTTTATTTCTCTTGGATATGAAAAAAAAATTTTAAATCCTTTTTCCACATAAACTTATTTGCGGAATACTTCCCCAACTGCTCCAGAAATTTTTTCGTAGTAACTATCTTCTTTTACTGGAAAAAGTATGATTATAAAATTAATCATTATTGTAGAGACTGTTTGTTTTGCCTCTCCTGAACATTTGAGATTTTTTGAGTTGTGACTGTTTTTGGTTTAGGGTGCGATATATACAAATGTGATGTGCATTGTTAATAGTTTGTTGTAAATTAAACATGATTTGAATTGACGTCAATGAAGAAAAAAAATATACATATAAATATGTGTGCATATATGTATGTACATACATACATACATTGTCCATATATGCATTTCCTATAATGACTTAATCACTTAATTACAAAGACATATAATTTTAAATGTTATGAAATTTAATTTTTTACCGAGTGCTATGCATTATTGTTTATACACTGTTTAAAAAAAAATTTAAAAAAAATATATATATACATATATGTACATATGTTTAAACTATATAAATAAAATAAAGATATATTAAAATATGAAAAATTGTTCGCAACTTCTCCACATACATTTTAAATCCGTTCCATTTGCGTCCGCCCACAAATTTTGATCGCAGAGACATTCCCGCCAGCATTGTTTCGTTTGCCTTAAAATATAAATCATGAACGCTTTTTAACGAAGAAAATATATAAATTTGTATATGAAAAGAATTTTAATTTATAAATAAACTTTTGTGCTTAATTACTCGACTTATTTAGAAAAAAAAAAATCCATATCTTTTCGCTGACAAAGGAAAGTCAACTTTATTGTCAATTGAATTTTTCGTCACATTTATTGTTTTCGAATATTTGTGTTTATTTCTTTTTTGCTTTACAGACTTTGTAATTTGTTTGAATCCAACGTGACTAATGTTAAAAACCAAGATTTACACGAGTGTTTTATTGGCATACACAAGTAGCTACAAAAGCTTTTTTATGTGTTTTTTTTATTATTTTTAATTGAAAATAAATTAGCAACAATTTTGCACACAAGCGCGACAACTCGCTCGCACTTCACATCTTTACTAAATAAAAATTAACTCAGCTATCGAAACCTAAATCGAAACGGATACGGATATGCCATTGTCATTGTCGTTGCCAAATTGCGTTGTCATTGCTGTGACAGCGATCATAAAACGCAAGCTGCAGTGAAACACATCACATTTTTTTCTGTTTGTAAATTTTGAATGTATCCATTGCCTGGTCATCCCGCTGTGAGCGCTGCTGGATTGGCCCTGCTAAATCGCTACTGTTTAATGCTTGTTTAAGTTTTAAAAAAATTTTCCAAAAATGGTGTAGGAGTACACGAATGACTTTACGACTGTCTGACTTGCCACCCGCTGCTCGAAATGCGGAACCAATACAACTCCAATGCTCCACTCGAAAGTTGGTAGTTGGCAGTTGCCGCCCCCTGGCATTTTGTGCCTCGCGGCGACTTGTGCCACCTGTGCTGCCTTTTTTTTTTCAAATAAGTGCTACACAAATATGTTTATATTGGTTCATAATTAGCGCAAGTCCCCCGCTGTGGACATTTACAAATCGCTCCATAACAGCATGTACTCGCTTGTCTGTACGGTTTTTACTTGGCAAACAAAAAATATAATCGTAAAATAAATATGGCCTTAAACAATTATTAAATTTTATTTATTTTTTTCAATCAAATTTTTGTGGTCGCATTTTTTCTGTTTATTTTTTTTGTTGAATAAATATTTGTATTTGCGCTCAAGCATGCTTAGCAACTTAATCTAAAAAGGAAAAAAAAACTCACATAAAAAACATCTGTTAGCTAAGTAGACAATAAGAGGCTTCAGAAGTGAACGTATTAAATAATTTGCAAAATAAAAATTAGATATCGCTATCTATTGTAAATGATTACATTTCATTATTAAAAGAAAACACAAGTGGTAAAAAAATGTACGCGTACTTACCTCATTCAGGTGCTTTGTAAAAATGTGGCTTTATACTCAGAGTCTTTAGAAAGAAATTGAGCATACAGTTTTGTAGCCCATTAAATACTTCAGATCGCTAAAATATATCGTTGAATTTTGAATTTTTTTTTCGTCGAGAGTGTATGCATGAGCTAAATACATTTTTATATGGAAGAAAATGCGCAACACATTTGGCGAAAAAAAGTCTCAAAAATTAACGGTACATTTCCGCCATTTAAAACATTGTTTGAACTAAACAGAATGTGTTACAAACTCAAAATATTTCTAAAAATTAAGAAGTTAGGGGTGCTGATGACACTATTTTTAAAACTAAAAAAATTTTAATGAAGAATGTAGGGTTTGAACTTCAATTTAAAAATAACTAAAATTTGATAAAGAAGCAACTAAATGTCAAAATTTGTAAATATAAATCCAATGATATGTGGCAAAAATAATATATGTCTCACAATTTAATTTTTTTTTTTTAATTTTTTTTTAATCTCTAATCCAGAAAATTAATTATAATTGTCATTACGCGACGATCAACCCTAATTCCACTAAAAACTTTATAACACTCCACGTCCGACTTCGCACTGATCTAGACTCAAATTAATCAACTGGCTCCGAAAATGATTTTGAAGTTGTTCTATGAAAAAGTCTTGAAACAGTGCCGAAATGAAACCATCGCTATGGCAAAAAAATTTCGATATATTCCTGAATAGGTACCGAAATGATTACAAGCAAGTCTAAAACTGTTCCTGAAATAATCTTCGAACCAGTCCCGCAATAAATACGCACTAGTACCGAAATACTATTGTAGTGCGTTTCCGTAAAAATTCGACAAAATTGTCGATTCGATCGAAATTACTTTTTACGACCTCAGAAGCAAGTGAGACCAACTTATTTTCTTATAGAAACACAAAAAATAAGACTGTCGCCAATTTGACGTCACATCGAGAGTATGAATCGAAAACATCGATTGAGTTGAGCTACAGTAACGTATTACTGAAGTAGTCAAGAATCATTTAAAGGAAAACTGCGCAGCGGAATTGTTGTTGTGTTTTCTTGTTTTCGACATGGCGTTGCCGTTCTTGTTTAATTATTAATATTCAGAGTAAATATCAAGCGGTGAGGACTGAAATGCGGGTAAAAAAAAAAATTTTAAATTAAAAAAAAAAATGAGGAATTAAAAAAAAAAAGTTATGAAGAATTTTTACAAATATAAATTATCACAAATTTTTTCAAAAAAAAAAATATTAAAAGTGCGTCTATGTAGAATTAAAAAAATGTATTAAGAATTAAAAAAAAATGTGTCAAGAATTAAAAAAAAATTCATAAATTTTACAGAACACGCAAACGTACTCAAGAAAACTGTGCAGAATTAATGTTGTTATTTATATTGGAAGAAAAAAATTAAAAATTTTAAAAAATGTATCAAAATTTTTTCCAAACAAAAAAAAGTTATCACGAATTTTTCAATAAAAAGTAAAAAAAAATAAAAGTGCGTCTATGACTTTGATACAATTTTTGATACATTTTTTTTTTTTAATTTTTAATTTTTTTAGAATAAAAATAAATGTATCAAGAATTAAAAAAAAATTCATAAATTTTACAGAACCCGCAAACGTACTCACCCTTTTTTGTGGTAAATTTTTCTATAATACACAATTTTATCTTGTATTTTTCGATTTTCATTTGTATTCAAATTTTATTCAACCATTCTTCGCGATTTGCCGTTATTGCTTTCACTGCAATATATTTTCACAAGTGCATAAATTGCATAAAACAGTCACACAACAACTGTCATTAAATTTTCCTGCGATGCATAACTAAGTTTACTGCTGCGTATGCAGATGACCGAAGTAGGCAATTGTAAGAAAAAGATTTCAAAGTAGCGAGTAATAATGTCTTCTTTGTTTTTTTTTTTTTTGTTCTGGGCCGGAAACCGACACCTGCCTGCCCAGCACCCACCTCACTCATTCAATGCGCAACGTCTAGCACAAAGCGACTTTTTGAGTTTTTTTTTTTCGTCTTGCCGCACTTCGTCTACATACAAATCGCCTAGCAACTGGAATTAATTATTTTGTTCAAAGTGCGCTTTGCAAATATTTATTCATTGTTCATATAGTACATTTTATAGATACTTTCAGTGCCGCTTGGCCGCCTCAGTCTCAGTCCTCCGCCTCGCATTCGCACGTTCAAAGTGCGTTTTTGCTTTGTGCATCGCTAATGCGTCAATTCATACTGTAAAGTTGAGTTCGCGTGTGGTGAGGTGTAACTTAACAAACAAATGAATTGTTAATAAAACTAAAAACCGCATAAAAATGCATTCGAGTTCAGCCAAAACCACTGTGTAAAATGCCATGAAATGTCTCGGTGCGGTTGCGCGCATGTGCACAGGCGACGTCAAACAGAATATTGATTTTCATTGAATTTTTTATTCTGTATTAGTAATCGCTTAAGTGCTTTAAATAACACCTACACACATACATACATATTTTGATCAAATTTTATTCGGTGTATGTAACTTTTAACTTTACAACATTTGTTTTTAACTTGCTCGATTTCCAGTGATTGGTGTACTTAGTTCAAAAATAACCAAATGTGTCATATGTTTTGGTTGTTTTTTTTGCAACCGGAAGAATTCCGGTATTCCAAATATGCAATGGAATGCGTATTGACCTTCGCATGATGACGAAGTTTACATATTTATTTATATTTGTTGTTGTACGTTTACTTGAAAATTTTGTATTTTATGCACTCGTGCAAAAAAATTAAAAAAGTAACCAGTGTAAAAATGACAAAAAAAAAATATGCTATGCATGCGTATCTCCCCGACGGGGAATTGAACCCCGGTCTCCCGCGTGACAGGCGGGGATACTAACCACTATACTATCGAGGATGTTATATGAATTGCCATCACAAAGGAAACTAAAGAAATTACTTAGTTGAGTTGGAATTTTATTATTGTGTTGTCAATTACTAACCCTCTAAAAGCATTGACAGACGGCAACGTTAATCCGGATTAACTGCGCAATTGATCTAATTAAAATTTAACCCTCATAGTCAACAGCATAGTGGATTAAATGAGCTGTTTATTTGATTTGGATATTGATGAAAATCGATAAAGGACATAATTTTAAAATAAGCACTTTATTAATCCATCTGTTTAGCTTATAAGGCACTGACCAATATACTTGAAATTAAGATTAGAATTTTGCTATTTTGTTTAAGGAAAAGTCGACGGTTTATCGATTGAGGTTTTTCAATTAAACGAAAAAAAAAATAGATTTGCGTAATATTCGTTGACGCTATAGAAAAGAAAATTCCACATTCTAAAGTCTGTTATCAATTGGAGGAAATAAGCAAAAGTTAGCTGTATTTTGAATTTCATACATTTAGACAGGCGCAGTGTCAGTTTGTTATTATTACATTAAACAAATAAAACACAACTGACCGGCTACTCAGTCGGTAGAGCATGAGACTCTTAATCTCAGGGTCGTGGGTTCGAGCCCCACGTTGGGCGTAATGTTATTTATTTTGCTTGCTTAATTGTTTTTTTTTTCGCTTTGCTTTTTTGCCGACGTGTGTATTTTGGCAAAATTAAAACGTCACATTTGTTCTATAAAATATTAACAAATGCATTTTACATGTTTGTGAGTATTCATAAAAGATAGGGTTCGGAGTGGTTTTCAATTCCTTTCGACCAACACGGATCTCTTCGCATATTTTAATTTGGCGACTGAGCCACCTTGCGCAATGTATGCAATCTTGGAGCCGTCCAAGATAAATTTTCAAGAACTTCAGCTTAAGTTGTTCAACCGCTCCCATAATGCTTTTGCACACACTCCCATGCAGTCTCTTCAGCCATAGAAGGATTCATCCATCGTTTTATTTCAGACATTTTTTCTTGCATGTAATTGTTGTTGTACTAATTTTCTCTCTCCAAATTCGGTTCTGAACTCTTTTGAGTTGTTAACTCAACTTTTACTTTCGTTGTGATCGTTTCGGACGGTGTTGTTTCAATTCGTATTTTTCATATCATTTTATCGACTAATATTTAACAAGTGAATAACATTCGTAATTTTCAGTTAAAAATAATAATTTAATTTATAATAATTACACATGTTCCTTAGCGAAAAGCGTGGCAGAAGATCAACAAAAAAAATGCTGTTCCGAAAATCGAAATTGCAACTTAATTTTTTTTTTGCAAATTTCGCAAGAAGTTGATATTCTCCGCACTGGGTTAGTTCGAAACCAATGGCAAAAAGATGAATTGCAGGCTTTTGAGATTGCCATGAAAAAAGAGAATAGAAAGATGGCAGCCAACAAATTTGCGAAGTAGAAAGTCAGGAAGAGAGGAAATATGAGCAAATGTAAACAAAACTATTCGTCGTTTCCTTTTCTCAAACACCAAGAGGGGGAAAAGAAGATGAAATCAGCTGTTCTATAAATTTCATGACATGTACTCGTATTTTATTTTTGCTTTCGATAAACTGCTTGTCCAATTCCTTACATTGACATTTACACCGCCAGCCAATCAGAATAAATCAGCTGTCACAACAACAACATCATTTTTGACAAGGCAATAACGATGAATCAGCGTGCAGACACATCTCTTTTCGTGATAGAAAATAAGTGATTTGAAAAAATGTGCTGAACAAGAACAATTAATACGCTTTAAGTGTCTTGGATCGGGAACTTTTAAGTCATCGCTTTATAACTTTCTGCGGCAAAACTACTACATATTTATTTCCAGTGTGACAGCTTATTTTTGTTGTATTTTTTTGTACTCAATAGCTCAAAGCTTAAATCTGCTATATGGCATAACCTAGCATACTGTGGTTAGTTAGCCCACATTTTCCTCTTAAAATAACGTTTTTCCAAATTTTTTTTATATTTTTTGTATTATGAACAGATGTACTTCTCGATGGCTTACTTTACTTTCGCTTTTATTGTAGCATTAAAAACCAATAAACAGCATCTCTATGGCAGTGAAGACAAGTATTTACTTGTATGTAAGCAAGTTTAGCTCGTGTTCTCAATAAATTTGCGCAACTCCGGCAACAACTTTTTATGTACATGTGCCTCAGCAACAGGTCGTAAACGCCAGAGCATCTCAATATTTGGTTTTATTGTTTACTGCTGTCATTTAAATGTTTATTTTTTTTTTTTTTAAGTTTATTTTTTTTTTTTTATTTTAGTTTTTTCTGTTAACTATTTGCCACGACTAGCTAACACTCAAGTTGTGTACATTTTATTATTTACACAATTTGTTTTTTGTTTTGTTTTGTTTTTTTTTGTTTGTTTGTTTCTTCGCCCTCCCTCGCTACTGATTATGATTGCGTAGCCACATACTCATCGTATTTTACACGAGTTTATGCTTCCTCCCATCACACGAACTGTAAGACTCTGCGCCCTGGCCTGCTTGGCTGGCTGCTGTTGTTGCTTCTCGCCTGAGCAAAAATAAAAATAAAAACGTATTACCAATTGTTTGGCGCATATTGTTTTCAGTATTTTCTTAACCTTCGTACAGGCAACAGTGGCGGCTCGACAACGGACGTCATCTTCGGGTTAATATTTAAAGCGCAACAATTAAAGCCAATCTAAAAAGGCAAACGCTTAGCGTCACAACGCACAGTAGCTGCAGAGGGTTGGGCAAGCCAAGTACTTCGATATTAAATACTTGGCTAATAAAAAGATAATCAAAAATCAAATACAAATAAATATTTGAAAAAACAAGTCGCCGACAACAACAAAAACCAAACAAGTTCAACCAACGCACACCGATCGTGCGATTACGCTACGATAAACATTCACATACAGACATACACACACACACATATTAACAAATATATGAATTGCATACACGATAATTTTATAAACATTTTAACTAATAAAAATTCAAATTGAGTTTTTTTTGTGCTGTGCCGTTTTTAAGTGTTCAGTGTTAAACAAAAAAAAAAGAAAAAAACAAATAATTTAAAAAGGCAAAATTGCTGCTCGCTTTTACAAAACAAATTTAAAAAATGCTTCCGATACATCGCCGCCATCAGGAGTTGCTGCTCGACGCTTTGCCGTTCGAACGCACCGGCATCGATTTAGAGGAATTCAATAACAACATTAAAGACTATAACGGTTTCCATGGCTACAACAACGGCGGCGAAACTGTGCTGGAACAGCTGTCGCTGCAAGATAAAATCACAGCGGATTGCAGAACTTTAAGGTTACACAATTTTGTATAGGAAAATCTAATAAGAAGAAAAAAAGCATTTAAAAAATAATACATACATTTAATATAAATTCTAAAGAGCTCAAATAATTCTCAAACTACTACGACTTGACTTGCTTACTCGTCCGTCGCGCATACATAAATCCATAGCATTTGCACAAACAAAAATAGTAGTTAAAATATGTTTAAAAGATTTCGGTGCCAGGCGCCAACCACATTTAACAATTTTAAGGTGATCAACTAAAATATCTGGTTTGGTTTCTTATGTGTTTATATGCGGTACACACAAACAAATAAATAATAGGTGTAGGCCAAAATAATGGAAACATGCGCGTATTGGTTTAATTTAAATTTGTATACATTTTTTTATATTAAAAATAAAATTCACTTTTATTAAAAACCCGAATATACACAAATTTCAAACTTTTTGCAAAGTTAACAAAATCAGAACATTTACAGAAAAAAAAATTTTCATAAAAATTTTAAAATTTATTTTAAGAATTTTCCAAAAATTTAATGTTCACTTTTACTACATCATAAAAGAAAAAAAATCAAAAAGTTAACATGCATACAAAGTTCGAAATTTTAAATTTGAATTTGAAACGTTTTTCAAAATGATAAAATTAAAAAAAAAATAAGATTTAATCAAATTTCAAACGATTTCAATAAGAATTTTCCAAACCTCAGTTTGAAACTTTTGCTGATCTTAAAAGTTTATCAAATTTTTATTAAAAAAACCTAATTTTTCTTTAAGAATTTTGCAAAATCAAAAGATTAACCTTTTTACAAAAGCTTAAAATTTGTAGCAAAATTTTATATATTTCAATTAATTCAATTTTTCGAAATCGAATTTTTTTTACAAACAAAAAAAATTCTTAAAATTTCAATGAAAATTGTAGGCGTATCAATCAATATTCAGAAATTTTTAATTAAAATTTGCAAAAATTGAAGAAAAAAAAACTTCAATCCGAATTTTGCAAAATGTAAGTTCTAAATTTTTGCAAATAAAAAAAAATAACTACATAAAATTATAAAATTTTAAACAAAGTTTTTAAAAATCCCATTTTAAACATTTTCCCAAAATTAAATATACTCGTATATCAAATTTTTCAGTCACATAATGATCACAATGAAGAAGAAATCAACAAAAATACATTAAAAAAATTAACTTTTCAATCAGGGTTTTCAACAATGCCTGTTTTAAAGTTTCCGTTTTGATATTACCAAAATGTGTTCACATTTCATAATTCCTTTTGCATAATGAAATTTAAAAAAATGTAAATATTGTGTTTCTATTATTGTAGTCGTAGGCTGTAAAATCTATACAATCTACGTGCATGTATGAATGTGCATATACATATGTATGTATGTGTGTGTAAGCGCATGCGAAATAAAGTTGACTTGATTCTTTAGGTGGCTGTGAGCAATTCTTTTATATAATTAATAAGAAAAAGGCGATTTTGATTACTTATCGAAGGCATTTTTAGGGCCTGTGTGGACCTGTAAGTGCTTTAATTTTTTTCCTACAGTAAAATTAAGTAATAGTAAACGCCCTCATGACTCACTCACTTCTAGGGTGGTCTGATATACAATAGAGACTTTTAAAATTGATTTTTGCATCAAATATTCGTATAATGATTTTTAAGGCTTTGCCAACTAAATTCAGCGTTTTTTCTCGGAATTTTTATGCTAGAAAAAATTTATGTTGCAAACTAACATTTTTTAATGTAGTATCAGTCTTTCAACTGTATATGGGAGAGAGACGAACTATATCTTTCTCTTTCTATATTCCCGTTTGAAAAGTATATCTGTATAAATTTTAAATGTAAGCACTGTTTAGTATTTTTGTTTTTTTTTTTTGTAAATTTCCTTTGATCTTGTCTAACGTTTTCTGTTTACTATTTATTTACAGGCGCACCAGAAGTTTAAATGCTCCATCGCCGTTTCAACAATTTGGACCATGTGGACGAATAATGAAAAATCAAGCAATGGTTATGTAAGTACATAAATTAAAAATTTTGAAAAGTATATACAAATTTTTTTCCATAATTTATTAATTTTTATAGAATATTTTAAATTAAAAAATAAAATACATTTGTAGAAAAAATTAATAAAAATGAGTTAATTGAGAAATATAATATAATAAAATATGTAGATTATTAAAAAAATATGATAAAATAAAATAAGAAAAGAAAATTTAAAATTATAAAAATAAAATGCGCTTATTAAACAAATAATGAAATTGGTATACAATAAAATTTTTTACAAATGATTTGATCAATTTAAATTGGAAGCAAATTGAAAATAAAATGAAAGAACTAAAATAAAATTTAGAACTAAAAATATTTAAACTTAAAAATTTAAGACACAACTAAAAAATAATTTAAATATCCCATAACAAAAAAAATTAATCAATATATAAAAAAAAAATATATAAAATTAACCAATGGAAATGAATGTCTCCTAATAATAAAATGAAAAAATGACTTAAAATGACATTAAACAATTGTAATTCAACTGAAATCAAACAAAAGTAATAAAAAATGTTTGTAAATTATTCAATATATGTAAGTAAAATAAAAGTTACATTTAAATTAAAACAAAGCGAAATCAAATCCATAATAAAAAATTAAAAGGAATAAACCCAAAAAATAAGAAAAATATAAATTAGCAAAAATTAAATACAAACTAAAAATTAAGAAAATAATAAAAGCCAAAAAAAAACAATACTTCATTTTATTATTTATTTGTCGAGTAAAATAATTTTATTTATGAAAAGAGTTAATATCATGAATTCCAAAAAAAAAAAATATGCTTAAGACAAAAATACGCTAATACATCCATAATGAAAAAGCAAAAATTAATTAAACAAATAAAAAGTACAGAAACAAATAAATTGCGCCTATGTAAATTAATATTTTATCTACCAAATTTAAAAAGGAAGTTTTTAAAAGGAAAAAAAAATATTTTAAAATACAAAGTAGAAATCATATAATAGGTACTGAATTAACGAAAGAAAACATAATGACAAATTCAAAAATAAAATAAGTAAATGAAAAATAATATAAAAAAATATAATCAAATAAAATAAACTCACATTTTTTTATACATGCATTTGTACACATTAACATTTATTTTGTTTAATTAAATTGAAAACAAAATGAAGCTAAATCTAATTAAAATTAGAAAGTAAATATTAAAGTAAAAGAAAAAGAAAAATATTATTTTAAAAATTAACAAATTGAAATAAAAAAATTAAAAATTAAATAATAAAAAAAAAATCATAAATCAAAAAAATATAAAACACAAAGTTATTAAAATTTTTTTTATTAAAAATGGTTATAAATAAGTTGACGATAAACAAAGAAAAGCAAAATTAAAAATATTTTCTTAGTTAATTTTTTTCAGTAAAATCAAATTAAATCAAATTAAATAAAAATAATTAAATTAAAAAACAATAAATTCAATGAATTGTTAATTAACTAAAAATCGTATATCCTCCCATTCCTTTCTGTTACATTTAGGCAAATTCAAGATCCCGCCAGTCAGCGTTTGACCTGGTACAAACCACCGCTCACCGTGCTCGTTATAAAGAAAGTGCGTGATTCCACAGTTTTGGCGCCCTTCGTCCAATTGGTTGAATGGCTGGTGCAGGAGAAGCACATGGTCGTTTGGGTCGAGTCGGCGGTGCTCGATGACCCACTACTATTAGAGGATAAGAAATTCCAAAATATCAAAGAGAAATTGGTGACATTCAAGTAAGTTTTGTCCTTAATACATACTAGTATATTTACGAATTTATATTTCTTGCACTCACAGAGATGGCCGTGATGATCTAACCGATCGTATTGACTTCATAGTCTGTCTAGGCGGCGATGGCACACTGCTCTATGCCTCATTGCTGTTTCAGCAATCAGTGCCACCGGTTATGGCATTCCATTTGGGTTCACTCGGTTTTCTAACACCATTCCAATTTGATAATTTCCAAGAGCAAGTGACAAATGTACTGGAAGGACATGCTGCATTAACACTACGCAGTCGCTTGCGTTGTGTCATCTATCGCAAGAGTGATCGACGCAAGGAATCGGAAAGCATGACACAGCAACAAAATCATACAAAAATCCATACAATCATCAAATAGAACAGCATTGCATTGCGCTCGAAGATGGTCATGTGTCGAGTAGTGTTGGCACGGGGGGCAGCAAGGCATCTAGCCGTGGTTCAACGAATATATTGGTGAGTGTGAAAAAAAAAGTTTTAATTTCTTTGCATTATATCTTCCTGTTTTTTTTTTTGTTGCTGCTTTGTAGGTGCTCAACGAAGTCGTCATCGATCGTGGCCCCTCACCGTACCTGAGCAATATCGATCTCTTTTTGGATGGCAAATATATAACGTCAGTGCAGGGCGATGGTCTCATCGTTTCGACGCCCACTGGCAGCACAGCGTATGCCGTGGCTGCTGGCGCCTCGATGATACACCCCTCCGTGCCGGCAATAATGGTAACACCTATTTGTCCCCATTCGTTGAGCTTCCGACCGATTGTAGTGCCAGCCGGTGTGGAGTTGAAGGTAAGTTTGTGTATAAACTTGTTGAGCTGGTAGTTCAATGGCTTGAAAATTTTTTGACACTGAGTTTTGGTTTAATCTCAAGACTCAAAATTTGAACTGATAAATAAGACTCAAAATTTAAACCTATAAATAAGTGTTTATTTTTTATTTTTATTTTTTGTGACCTTTCCAATAAGCCGAGTGGCGTTTAGATATTTATATTTTATATTGTTTTCTTCTTTTTCTTGTCCGACAGGGTGAATTGTTGATATTTGTTGGAACGATTTTCCGTCATCCCTTGTCAAGTTTGGTTTGGAGACAAACCGGTTTCGGCGTTGTGCCATCTTCAGTGTCAAATTTCGTTCTGTACAGTTTATGTCTGTTGTTCCGTATTTATTTCATTTATTTGATCAATCAGGTATTAGTGCATAATCGTAAATGTTAGCAAATGTTAAGTGTCCTGAATATAGGTACCTAAAGTCTCGCGCGGTTAGAGTCCAAAAATGTATATTTTATCACGAATCTGTCTTTGCGGTAAGAGCAGGTATATAGTCAGTAATTTTAGTCCGTTTAGGTATTGCAGGTTTGTTTTGTATGTTGGTATCTGTCATTTTACCTACGTCTTTGTTTTGTTTTTTATAAACAAGCCTTAATGGTGCAAATATCGCATCAGAGTTGCTGTTTATTTGTTCGTTTATTATCCTCCCATCAAATGTTTTTTGTTTATATATTTCCATGTTTTCAAGAGCATTTAGGCGCCGTCCTTTTTGTTGTACGTGCAGTACCTTCACGGTTTTCTTTATGTTTGCGGGTGAACATTTTGCGTTTACCAAATGGTTTGCAAAATTAGATTCAGGTATTGCCGTGGGTTTTTGTATCCTTTTGTTGTAGTCCCTTATGTGTTCACGGAATCTTGTTCTTACTTTGCGTCCTGTTTGTCCTATATAGCTATATTGACACTCACAGGTCAGTTTATACACGCCTTGTTTGTTCAATGGGTCTTCTTCAT